>JASVEL010003826.1:0-87787 GCA_032618575.1 Nicotiana noctiflora | reverse complement strand
TAATACATGACCGATGAACTCGATCAACCACAATAGAGTCGCCTACTGGTGTAGACACATGAACAGGAACACTCAGTGGATCACTGGGCTGAACCAAGTATGGTGCAAAATAGGAAGACACATATGAATATGTAGACCCGGGGTCAAATAATGCTGATGCCTTTCTATCACAAACCAAAATAATACTCGTAATGACTGCATCTAACACTCAGCCTCTAGTCTGGCAGGAAGTGCATAACATCGGGGATGTGCCCCACCACCCTGAGCAGTATCTCTAGGACGATCAGCCGCTGGCTGGTCTCTACCTCTATTGGTCTGAGATCCACCTCTATGACCTCTACCTCCATCTCTATGTCCTCTACCTCCGCCTCTAGCTGGCTGGGCAGGCTATGAGGGAACTGGGGCCTGAATCATGGCACGAGAACCCTGCTGGTGAGATCTGTCCGAAGCTCGAGGGCAATACCTTGCAATGTGCCTAAGATCACCGCACGTAAAACAAGCCCTCGGCTGCTGAAAATGGCGAAGTGGTGGTGCACTGATAGGCTGCTGATCGGAGTAGCGTGGCTGAGAATTACGATCACCTGAAGCATCATGAGAAACCTGAAGAGCTGACTGATAAGGCCTAGGAGGATGGCCTCTATCATAAAAATCTCTATCTCCGGACGAGGTACCACTGAATCTACCCGAATTACGAGATCTCTTATCTGATCCATGTCTCGCTCCCTGTGACAGAGCCATCTCGATCCGGCGGGCTGCATTAGCCGCCTCCTGAAAAGTGATTTCAGTTCGTGCCCCCAAGGCCATCTGTAGTCGAATTGGATGATTCAAGCCATCAATAAACCTTCTCACCCTTTCCCTATCTGTGGGAAGTATGATAATAGCATGACGAGCCGGGTCCACGAACCTAGTCTCGTACTGTGTGACAGACATAGAACCCTGATGAAGACGCTCAAATTGTCTGCGCATAACCTCCCGCTGAGTTGCTGGAAGGAACTTCTCCAAGAATAATTCTGCAAACTGCTCCCAAGTCAAAGATGACGATCCCGCCGGCCTGGTTAGACAATAATCTCTCCACCAAGTCTTGGCGGAACCAGATAACCGAAAAGTAGCAAAATCCACACCATTAGTCTCCACAATACCCATAGTACGGAGAACTTCGTGGCAGCTGTATAGGAAATCCTGTGGATCCTCTGAAGGAGTGCCACTGAATGTGGTAGTGAACAGCTTGGTAAACCTGTCCAATCTCCACAACGCATCAGCAGACATGGTTGTACCATCATTAGACGGAGTCGCAATAATAGGCCGAGCTACCTCAACTGGCTGAATTACAGGAACCTGAGTCTGGGGAATCACTCGCTCCGGAGTGCGCGTAGCAGGAGTCTGATTACCTCCTCCGGCCTGAGAAGTGGCTGGTGCCACCGGTAATAAGCCTGCTCTGGTAATATGATCCATAAAACCTGCTATACGGACCAAAGCATCCTGTAGATCCGGTGAAAACACAGCTCCTCCTGGGACCTGAGCTGGGCCTACTGGAGCTGCTAGGGTTGGAACTTCCTCCTCGATATGAACATGAGGTTCTGCCACTCGTGCTGCTGCTCGGGGCTGAGCTCTGCCCCTACCTTGTCCTCTAGGACGACCTCGACCTCGGCCTCTACCCCTAGCAGGAGCTGCCGCTGCTGGGACCTCGGGCTGCTGGTCGGTAGATGAGGATGCACGTGTCCTTACCATCTGCGGAAGAACAGAGTAGAAGTTCAATTAACATTCAAAAGATCAAGTCGCACGACTGGAAAGAATAAAGGGAATATTTTCCTAACTCCGTAGCCTCTGGAGGATAAATACAGACGTCTCCGTACCGATCCTTCAGGACTCTACTAAGGTTGTTCGTGAGTTGTGAGACCTGTGCAACCTAGTGCTCTGATACCAACTTGTCACGACCCGGATTTCCCACCATCGGGGTCATGATGGCGCCTACTAAATGGAAGCTAGGCAAGCCAAATATTAATTACATCTCCATTAATTACCAATTTCTTATTATTAAAAACATATAAATTGCAGCGGAATAATCAAAATTAGCGGAAGACTTAATCAAATATGATAAAGAAAACCCAAACATGATACACTACCCAAGACTGGTGTCACAATACTCACGAACTTCTAAGAATAATACACATAATTGTCTGAAAGAAAATACAAGTTGTTTATCTCGATTACATGAGATAACAGAATGAAAAGCATAGATAGAAGAGACAACGGGTCCTGCGGACGCCTGCAAGGCTACCTCGTAGTCTCGGTAGTCGGAAAATCCACAAATCGCTACTGCCGTTGCTGTTGTCCGTAACCTGTATCTGCACAAAAAGAGCGCAGAGTGTAGTATCAGCACAACCGACCCCATGTGCTGGTAAGTGTCTGGCCTATCCCAGCGAACTAGTGACAAGGCTAAGGCCAGTCACCCACCTAAACTTGTACAGTTGCAATATAGACATATACATACAATACATTTATAAGGAAATACTCTGCTCTGAAATAACAGTCAATAACTCGCGATATCCAGAATAATCTAATCAACAGAATAAATCTTACTTTCATGTCTCAATTTCTTTCTCATTTCATGTCTCGTGGTAGGCGTACCACCCGCTCCCAACTATCACTGTAATTATATCTTGTGGTAGGCGTACCACCCGCTCCCAATTATCATAGTAATTATATCTTGTGGTAGGCGTATCATCCGCTCCCAAATATATCAATAGGCTACCGGCAACTATGGCCAATGCCAAGATTTAAGTCACTTTGTGGTCGGCGTACCACACGATCCCAATTCATAAATATATATATTACCGGCATTTAGCCAATAATCTCTATATCAACAATATTTATAATTACCGGTTTTAAACCAATAATTGATAATAATTTCAATAATTTATCTTCGTTACCGGCATAACACCAATAACTCTTAATCAACAATTTATTCATAACTGAATTCCTATTCCTACAAACTAGGATAGAACAAACACTTACCTCGAAAGTTTACGAATGATTTAATCCGTAGCAATGCCCTTTCCTTTCGAATTTGACTCCAATCCAATCGTATCTATGCACAATTGATTTAATATCGTCAATACTACTCAACAAACTAATTCCCAAGACCAATTATAACTTTTACAACATTCTGCCCGGAATAGTGAATTTCAACCCCGGGCCCACATGGTCGGAATTCGGGGTTAGGACCAAAATCCGGTTACCCATCCCCCCACGAGTTCATGTATATGATTTGTTTCAAAATCGGACCTCAATTCGAGGTCCAACTCCCCAATTTATGAAAAACCCTATTTTCTAACAAAAACAAGAATTCTACCATGAAAACCTTTGATTTTTAATGAAAAACATGTTTAATGATGTTAGGAATTGAAAGAATAAGTAAAAAGTGACTTACAATTGTTTTGATGAAGAAGGAATTCGGGAAGAATCGCAATTGGGTGTTTTTATTTTGTAAAAAGTGAAGAAATGACTGAAAATCGTGTTTTACAGGTCTCTGTGTTCGCATTTGCGAACATGGGTTCGCAATTGCGAACCCCGACCAATTTCTGGAGTTTGAAAAATAAGCTAAGGATGGAAAGTTCGCATTTGCAAACTTTTGTTCGCATTTGCGAAGCCAAGGCAAATACTGGGGAGGTGCGCATTTGTGACATAATATTCGCATTTGCGAACAAGGCTAGCTTCAAGGACCTTCGCATTTGCGAAGAATGCTTCGCATTTGCGAAGCCTGGCTTAACACTGAAGGCCTCGCATTTGCGACACATTCTTCGCAATTGCGAAGACAGGCAATTACTGAAGGCCTCGCAATTGCGAGGTTTGGTTCGCATTTGTGAACCCAACTGGTCCTGGGCACCTTCGCATTTGCGACCCAGGGTTCGCATTTGCGAACCCTGCCTTGACCTGCCACCTTCGCAATTGCGAGAAATACTTCGCAATTGCGAAGCCAACAGCTGGGTGAAAAACCAGCAGTGCAAAAATTCAGAATTTCATCCAACGGCCTATCAAATCTTTACCCGAGCCCCCGGGCTCCAAACCAAATATGCACACTAACTCAAAAACATCATACGAACTTGCGCGCGCGATCAAATCGCTAAAATAACATCAAAACCAATGGATTGAGCCTTAAAACTCAAGAATTCTTTCAAATTTCTTAATTTCCAAACTTTCCAATTTAAGGCCGAAACACGTCAAACGACGTCCGTTTTCAACCAAACTTTACAGGAAGCGCTTGAAATATATATGACCTGTACCGGGCGTCGGAACCAAAAAACGAGCTCGATACCAGTACTTTTTAATCAAAATTCAGTTTCATTTTCCTTAAACATTTTCAGAAAACAATTTAACAGAAAAATTCTTTTACCGAGGTTCTAGACCTCGGATTTCAATTCCGGACATATGCCCAAGTTCCATATTTTTCTACGGATTTTCTGAGACAGTCAAATCACGGATCCGGGTCCGTTTACCAAAAATGTTGACCAAAGTCAACCATATCAATATTAATATCAAAATTCTTCAACTTTTTCACATATTTCACATATTTCAACATAAATATTTTCCAGCTTTGTGCCCGGACTGTGCACGCAAATCGAGGCAAATATAAATGAGGTTTTCAAGACCTCAAAAGCTCGGAATGATTAATAAAACAAGTGATGACCCTTTGGGTCGTCACAGTTTGATGGCCAGGATTTCTTACCAGGTATCAAACGGTGTCGTCTCAATTAAATGAGACTGGGTCGGTCTCAAAGGCGAACGGGTCGGGCGAAATGGTAAGCTTGAGGCCGTTGGATGTAATCAAACGGATGGTTGTTATTTGAGAACCCACACGACGTCGTTTGGTTTGATATCTAAGATGGATTGGTCTGGACCGTTGTCACGACCCCAAATCCGGTCGTGATGGCGCCCAGCACACTACTAGGCCAGCCCGACCAATCGACGTCCGAATGACCTGAAATTTTGCAGGCACATCCAAAATCACCTAACGGAGCTACTGCAACTGTCGGAATTCCATTTTGACTCCCGGATCAAAATCTCACCTACTGTTCGGTTTTCGCCAAAATTCAACCTTAGCCAATTCAAGCCTAAAACTGCACCGGGCCTCCAAATTCAATTCCGATTGCTCTCCTAAGTCATAATTGATCCCCCAAAACTAGTCAAATCATCAAGAATCCGATTCCGAGCACTCTAACTCGATAGTCAACTCTAGGTTGACTTTCCATATTCAAACTTCCTTCAAACATGCTATTTGCTTCATTTTCAATTCAATTCACTCCTAACTCACCCGATAGGTTCTAACGTTGATATAGAAACATAAGACATGTTAAAGCAAGGTAACGGGGTGGCAATTCCCGTAACGACGGGCCGGGTCGTTACATTCTCCCCAACTTAAACGAACGCTCGTCCTCGAGCGGACTCAGAGTTGTACTGGAAGCAAACCAATAGCCGAATGACCTTACCAAGCATATACCCGGGAGATCATACGTCACCCTATCTCACATAAGTCCAAAAACACCATATAGTCAGAAATCTAACAAACCATCTGAACCATAAATCACATTGCACTTTTCGAAATCATATACCAATTGTTAATCCCATGCCTATACTCAGGATACACTAGAATCCACTGCAATAACCCATACTCACCACTCCGGGTGAGATCATATGATGTATCAAACAACCCAATCACTCAAGACAATAGTCTCTAATCACACAATTTCCCATGATAACCAAATACCAACTGAAAAACCCTCTTCATTAGATAGAGTCTTGTTCCAACACCTTCATATCATGCCCACGGCAACCGAACACGCGATATATCGAACCCATCTCTCAGGTCAACCATTCATGAATCCATTTCACTTTTAACTGATACCACAACAGATTTCGGACCCAAATCTCGGTATTACCTTTCTAACCAGCTGAAATCACATATACTCACACTCACTATTGGCTCCAACGCTCATTTCGATCATAACACACCGCACTGGTGATTTGACACCTCAACATCGACCTAAGCCACGACGAGCACAACATAGGCTCCAATAGAAACGTCTAAACACACTCGAATCATGACAGCTCAAATCATGACAACTGTCTCCAGCAAAAGAGCTGCAATTCAATTCCTTTGTGCCATCATAACATAGAACTGAGATCGCGTCTCGCATTATAGAAATAGAGTACCCGAATCCTCCTCGAGAGGTCATAACATCACGTGGCCTTGCCACGATTCGTGATTCTATCCAAACACTATTACTCATGAAGCACCTCAAGCTACCAAGCTCAAAACGGTTAGCCACGCACGGATCTAGGTCTTGAACCCAAGCAATCAACCTCACCCACGGTGAAACAATTAACGTATGCTATTAAATCCCGAAAGGACACAACCGATGTGCCACTCGCCAAGCGATACTCAAAACGGTCTTTTCCTCAGAAGCGAGGAAGTATTGTATACCATGTAGCTTATAACTAACTATATTTTCACAATATACTGTTGCGGCGTGCAACCCGCTCCAATGACATACCCGTGGCGGCGTGCCACCCGATCCAGATACCATACCTGTGACGACGTGCCACCCGATCCAAATAACCCGTGGCGGCGTGCCACCCGATCCACGCATAAATCTCGCAAAAGAAAATGCATATCGAGTTGAATTTTCTCATTATAGCAAACATATATATATATAGCCTCAAGCTCGGCCACATGAAACGCATCCGACAACGTTTCTCAATACGGGAACTGAATCAATGGTAGATACCTCTACACTGACATCCGCCACTAAGGTCCAACTGACAAAGCAATGCCTACCAGCCGTCCGCTGGTCCTGGGTACAACTACTCTGTTAGAGCATACTCTGATGCTCTCTGCTACGCAATTTGTGCTATTTTCCGACATAGTCCATATCACATTAGTCTAGACAATATGACCCATGACAACCAGTCAGCAATCAAGTATCATAATTCGAATTCGTCTTATCAAGTTAAGAGAGAGCCTCTAGGACTTCCGATCTCCAAAAATCACAAACGGTGTCGATACACATGATATACAACCACTGCATAGGCGGACTAACGAGAGCTTCAAGTCTCCAACACATATATAACACATGAATCACAATGCCCGATCCCGTACTCCACTGTACATATACATAACGCACATCAAGCGTCCATTCATACCACGACAACCATTCAAAAATTTCACTATGCCATCAACGACTCGGTTATTATAGTCGATCCAACGAGAGAATACCACCATACCACTGGATATCATCAGTTTACATTACCTTGTCCTTTTTGGATCATATTACCCTGCCAAATTACTAGAATAGCAGTACCATTTTCTTTAATCACCAGAAAGATCGATTCTTTAAATCACATGCAGCTGCCCGCGCTGCTAAATAATTTTAATGACTCCCCATATATTATGAACTGATCACAAAACCTTGAATATGCCATTATCAAATTTCCATAACACATCGCATATACCATACCACACTAAGATAACATGGAAATTCATATCCCTTTCCTCCGCCTCAACATCGGCGCACTCCACTAGTCAAGGACTTTCGTGGTCCCATATAGAAGAAAAACTCATTACACATTCCACGCTTCGCATACCGACAGGAGTATACTCATTTTCAAACCATGATAATACACATCACAAACTATTTCTTCCCATTCGTTGCATAAGTTTAACCGCCAGGACTGAGTCCTTATACCTATATCAAGTTACACAACTGCCAGCACTCAAGAGCTTTGCTGCAATGTCTGCAAGACTTATTACTTCAACCACACACCAGGAATCAATCGTATTCCTTTTTATACCATTCCGGTTTATTAACAAGTCGTTCCATTTACCCAGTTTCCTTTCTGATTCATCTCTAATTTCATATCAGTCTTTACTATAGTACCATAATACATCAACTCATGTTACCACACGAGACTCGTACACAAGACCACACGGTCTAAGACCTATAGGCCACCGAATACTCTCTCAATGTTTCCCAAAAGTACCACATTCTACCATACTTTATTTTGATGAACTTCCCGCGATTTTTTTAAATTGTTATCATTACTTCCCAATACGGATACCTAGAATCCCATCATTCACATGATATAATACAAGTCTTGATCTAACGAAACCGCCATCTTTAGCCACATACACAAATCTTAAGGCACCTGACTGTTACAAGCAAAATCTTGAACACTGCAAAACCATTCTCGGGCATCATTCACCCTTATTCAGCTGTAATTCAACTGTCCTATTGGGTAGAACCACTCGTGTTTTGTTAGAACTCTGACATCGCAGAACATGATTACTTACAGATACAATCAGCTATATTTCTTTCCTATACGGTGAATATTCTTTACCAACAGTAGTTCAAAACACCCTAGTACTTCATCAGATCTACGAAGCACCATAACCTTTACCAGAATTTCCCAACATACTTAGAGACAGAATCAACATAGCACACAATAGTGCAATCAGTTAATCAATAGCAAACTCCCCAACTTAGCTCGAAGCCATTCATCAAAGCACTTTCAACCACTCATATCATTATTACTCAAGTGATGCCGAAATATTAATATGAGATTTAAACTCAAGTCATTTACAAGCCCTTGACAGAGACTCGAATCATCCGAGACCTTAGCTCTTCTGCAATTCTTGCAGATATACATGCACCACCAATAAGCCCACTCTCTTTAGGTGACAAAAATCTTTCTAAGTCCCAAATTTTCCAAAAATTTCGGCAGAGTTTCCTTTGTAAATTGGCCTATCCACCTGCCAGAGAATCACCAAACCATTCTAACAATACATCCACAACTCAACAAGATATCACAATGTATTTCAACAACATTAAGTCTCAATACTATACGAATCATATTATCATAGTTTATACTTGAACCTGCGTTGTACCTGCTCGAATCATAACACATATCAAAATCACATTAGTCTTCCTGAGTTTAAACTCATTCCACTACACATAAGGCACTTTACCTTCCAATTACGAGATATGATAATTATTTCTCATGCCCATAGCTAGGGCTACATATCAAATCACAATAAGAACTGAATACCTTACAGCTCTCCCATTATTAAACTGCCATTTGCACAATAAGGATCGGTACCGATCGTATGAACTTCATAATACCGACTCGCAAAATTAATACCTTGGTGCTCAAGCCATAGACAAGGATCCGGCCTCAAGTCCTCCCGACTGGCCCAACATGAACTCATGGAGATTATATCTCGCCCCTCGATCGGGGAATCACAAGCCATAAGGCAATTACATTACTGAGCGCTCGATGCGTACACAGACGTGTGGAAGGAATTTCAAAAATTATATCTCAAGCTGAATCAAGTGCGCACGTTAAGAATTCCAAGAAATGTGAAGTGTTTCCTAAAGGTTTGCAGCCTCCCGAGGATAAGTACAGGCGTCCCCGTACCGATCCACAAGATTCTACCAACCGGCTCAAGACTCATGAGGCCTAGTAAACCTAGGCTTTGCTACCAACTTGTCACGACCCCAAATACGGTCGTGATGGCGCCCAGCACACTGCTAGGCCAGCCCGACCAATCGACGTCCGAATGACCTGAAATTTTGCAAGCACATCCAAAATCACCTAACGGAGCTACTGCAACTGTCGGAATTCCATTCCGACTCTCGGATCAAAATCTCACCTACCGTTCGGTTTTCGCCAAAATTCAACCTTAGCCAATTCAAGCCTAAAACTGCATCGTGCCTCCAAATTCAATTCCGATTGCTCTCCTAAGTCATAATTGATCCCCCGAAACTAGTCGAATCATCGAATCCGATTCCGAGCACTCTAACTCGATAGTCAACTCTAGGTTGACTTTCCATATTCAAACTTCCTTCAAACATGCTATTTGCTTCATTTTCAATTCAATTCACTCCTAACTCACCCGATAGGTTCTAACACCGATATAGAAACATAAGACATGTTAATGCAAGGTAACGGGGTGGCAATTCCCGTAACGACGGGCCGGGTCGTTACAACCGTGTACAAGGCTAATTGGATTGGGCCTGTGATAGCTTGGGCTGATGGAAAACTGTGGCCTGGTCCAAGTTTATTCCTTATTTTGTTCTTTTCTTCTTCTTCTTCTTCTTCTTTTTTTTTAAAATTTAATCCATAAACAAAAAAAAATTCTAAATTATATTTCAAAAATCAAATTAGCTTATAAGAATACTAATTAAGTTAGCACACACAAATAAATATCAATAAAAAAATAAATCACACAAGTTTGATATCAAACCCTAAAAAATGAAAAAATACATATTTTTGTAGTTTTCTATATATATATATATATTTTTTTTGTAAAATAAACTTGATTAACTTTCAATGAATGCAAATGTGACATATTTTTTTTTATTAATTTTAAATAGATGAACACGCACAAATAAATACAAATAATAAAAATAAAATAACACAAAATCCACAAAAATCGCACACAACACAAAACTATTTTATTTTGAATTTTTGGGAGTAAATCTCACGTAGGGCAAAAATCACGTGCTCACAAACGCTGACTATTTTTGATTGACCAGTGCAAAAACTAGTTATATAGTACTATTTTACAATGGTATTACTCTCTTTTTTGGGGTTTTTGACACAAGTGTAAAAAAAAAGTATTTTTATCCACTTATTTTTTTTACTCATAAACTAATTACATTTCTTACCCATAATAATTTTTGTGGAAATTGTTTTTATATTCTCTAATTCTTTTTTATTTTTACGTTTTTTTTCCTTCTCTCCTTTTCATTTTTGTCGTTTTCTTCTTATTTTTTTTCTTTTTTCCTTTTCTAATTCATTTAAATTATATTTCTTTCATAATCTAATTTCATTTACAGTTTTTATTATTTTTTATTATTCTTTTTTTATGCAATAAAAAAATAATTAATATAGTAAATATTTATTTACCTTTTTCTAATATAACTAGTACAATATACCTTCTGATTTTTTCTTTCTCGTTTATTAAATTCAACTATTAAACTAAAATAATATTATTTGTCACTTGATATAATACACTTAATATCACGTTAATTGTTGTTGAGCACCATAAATTACATAATCAGATTCTAAAAATCAACACGTGATTGCCATGCAAACCTTGATATACTTCCCTATAAATATCAGTACACACTCTATCATTAGCAGTAATACAACAAGTTATAGAGGAAGAATATAATCTACGGTAACCAAATTTTCATATACTGGTTAGAGTAAAAATGACACTAAAATATTGAAAAATACAACAAAAGTATAAGTAGCAAAAAAGACTTCTAGTACCATGTGATACCAATATGGTATATATGTATACCAACAGAGCATATGATTTCTCTAGAATATTGTTACTGTGACTATACTACAGTAACAAAATATTAAAGAACGCAATAAAAGTATGAGAAAAGTACATGCTCGTATTGCAAGCTAAATATTCGACAACAACTTGCTCTTTTTGTACACTAAGAGGGTGTATCGTTGTATGGGGTTATTCCAACAATTGCCTATAACTATAAAAACTATTAACTAATACATATATATTTATGTCCATCAACATACAAAAATTCCATTATTGCAATTATGTTCATAAAAATAATTTCATAATAGAATTCACTTAAGATGCAACTAAAACAACCAAACATACAAAAATTCCATTATTGCAATTATGTTCATAAAAATAATTTCATAATAGAATTCACTTAAGATGCAGCTAAAACAACCAAAACGATGTTCAACTACTATATGATACCAATATGGCATATAACTACACCAACATGATATATAGTTTTACTAGTTAATTTCCGGCAACTATATGACTATACTACTATTACATAACACACATGCATAAAGAGAAAAATAAAAAAAAAATAGTGTACCACATATTACTATAGTAAGGTATTTTAAGATATTGTACTATATTACTATTATTAAAAAAAAATCAAATATTATGCCAATTAAATGCGGCTAATAAAACCAAAAAAAGATTCAACCAGCATATAATATCAATATAGCATATAGCTATACTAATAGGGTATATTGTTGGAAAGAATCATATGCTAAAATGGTATATTTGTATACTATTTGAGTATACAATATAAATTTGTCTTCTTCTCTCGATCAACTATATTTCAACCCAAACTTCTAAAATTTACTACAAAATCTCCACCAAATTGACTAAAACTTTAGCTACAACCTCCAATCAACTTTCCATACAAACCCATACAAGATAGGATCAAAGTAATTAAAAACTCAAACAAACCAAGTTATGAGTTTCGAGCTTTAAGGTCCTTCAATGGTGGATTTAAATTTTTGTACAATAAATCTCCAAAAACTAGCATCAAAGGTATAATCTACACATCAAAGAACAATAACTAACGAATCTACACAATTGTGGATGAAAAACGGTTGCCACATAAATATTTCATCAACAGTGAGTACTTGGGCTGATCAGAAAAAAAGGAGGATTGTTTTTTTTTTTTGGAGAGATGTTTGAAGCTCTAAAGAATTGGCCAATATCAGTATGGATTCATCTAATGGTCACAACTGTAAATCGGATTGCTCGATTTCTATTCACCTAATGGTCACAGGCTCCTGTACAATAAGTTTTTAATTCTTGAAAATAAAATATGTCATAAAATTTCAAAAAAAAGAGCAGTTTTCTAATGCATAAACCGGACGATAGAAGAAAGAAAGATGGTTGTCAAGGAAAAAACTGGGTAAATAGTTTGGGCCCTATAGGTAGGAGTAGTAAATAGTTTGGGCATGAGTATTAAAGGAAAAATAGTTGAGAATTTTTCACAAAGCATAATCTTTAAGACCTAATTAGCAATAAATAGAAACCTTTTTCCTATATTACGTGGTATAGATATGTTTTACTGTAATTGACTATGTATATAATGTATTAAATGTATTGTATTCAAGAATACAACATAAAATAACGCCGCACAAACAGGAATTCCACTTAAACTGGATATGTATTAAGATGTATTCAACTGTATTTAGTACAAATTATGTAACATATCTGTATAATTTATGGGACGTTGAAGAAGATAAAAATGGAAGGAAATCAAATCAAATTTGATTTCCCTAATTTTAGTTAACAAACTTAAAGATACAACAACAATATGTATTCTTCTCTATATTAAAATTGTATAAACGTGAAGGACAAAAAACAGAGGAAGAAGATTCCAAACTGTGCGATTTGCTTTTCCATCTGTCGATTGATACAAATTTATTACATGTTAATACATATAAATACATTACTAAAATATGCTAAGATATATGGTATCATACAGATACAAGTTCAAGTATTTAAGAGAAATACACTTGAATACATATGCATACTTTTTGAAAATCTACTGAAAAAATTAAAATATCTCAAATAGGGTTCTTACTGGGAATCTTTGCCGCGTGAGGATATAGTGTGAAAATGGCAGAACTTTCCTTTGTTAATGGCGGAAACGGGCTATAATGTGTATAAGAAGAGTGTTTGTGGAAGAAGAGTGAAAACTGTATTAAGAAGAAAGAGAAAAGATGAAAAGCGGGAGTTATACGTTAATTTGGTGAGAGAAAAATATTTTGTACCATTTACTAAGGCTTAATTATAGGAAGGTATTAAATTTTAAATTTTTTGCTACAAACTATAAAAGGTATTTATATAATATAAAATTTTAAAATGGTATTTATATGTTATAAATATGATATTAACCTTCTATAGATGGTAAATTTCCTAAATAGTTTAGGATTAACGGGTATAAAGTGAGATTTCCTCTTTTTTTGGGCTTTGAGCACATTTGGCAGGGGAAGTGCACGGTTAGCTATTAATAAGATATGTATTTATTTTTAAGTCATTGTTGAAAATATCTTTAGTCTTTAGCCACTACTTTAATAAACTTTTACCCGTCCGGGCGAAAATACCTGTTTGCTCATAAATTTCAAGACCAAGTGTCCTTAACTTATGAGCTTGTTACTATAAGTTCAGGACTAGTTGTCCTTAATTTATACGCTTGTAAGTCTAAGTTTAGGACTACAAGTCCTTAAATTTTGAGCTTGTAATTCTAAGCTCACGACTACATGTCTTAACTTTTGAACTTCAAACTCGAAGTTCAGGACAACTAGTCCTTAATTTTTGTGCTTGTAACTCTATGTTATGGATTAAGTGCCCTTAGTTTATGAACTACCAACTCTATGTTCAGGACCAAGTGTCCTTAACTTATGAGGTTGTTGCTGTAAGTTTAGGACTAGATGTCCTTAATTTATGAGCTTGTAAGTCTAAGTTAAGGGCTACATGTCCTTTGTTTTTTAGCTTGAAACTCTAAGTTTATGACTACATATCCTTAATTTTTGAACTTGTAACTCTAAGTTCAGGATTACATGTCCTTATTTTTTGAATTTGAAACTCTAAGTTCAGGACTACCTACGAATTCAGTATAAATATTGTTTATACTAAGAAAAGTTCATTTTCTCTTTCATGAAATATCTTCTAAAAGTCATTCATAGTGTTTTTTCGAGACACAAACACATGAATTAAATATGATAAATATTGTTTTTGAGACACTAACACATGAACTAAAAGATCGGTTCACCACCATGTGTTTCTCCATTGAAGAAATCATCAACAACAATCACACGACGCGACTATCACTTTGTGTTTTTTACTGGAAGATCATGAGCAATGGCGGAGCCAGAACCCTCATGAAGGGTGTTCAAAAACATATTTATAGCTAGTGGGAATTGAAATTATGATCTTATGTAGATTTTGAACACCCTTGACCACTAAACTACACTTTTGGATAATGTTAAGGGTGTTCAAAACTTAATATATAGAGATAAAAAATTGATTTTACCTTATATATAGTGTAATTTTTCGGCGAAGGGTGTTTGGGTGAACACCCTTGCGCCCACCTAAATCCGCCCCTGATCATGAGTTAGAATAAGCAAACATATATGATCATAAATCTATGATCAATCAGAGCCAATGTATAGAAGCGAGGGTTTGGGAAGAAAGGAAATTGAAGAAAGGATAAAAATATATTTTCATATTAATTTAATAAAATAGTGGTTATTTTTGCTCAATATTAGAATTAATGGATAAAAAATAAATCTCATCTTAAATAATGGCTACCGTACGCCATTTTTACACATTTGACAGATCAGCCTAAAATAATTACAGCCGCTATATATATATATACATTCATCGCGACTATAATTTTGGGCAGCTATACTGTGCAAAACTCTTTTTTTTTCTTGCAGAAGTCCGAAGGATATACTTTGACACATTTTATCTCAAAAATATTTAGAGAGTGAAACAATTTATCTTCTCGTATATGATTTCTTAAATACTATGTTACGGTAATGTTTATTACTGTTGACTTTTTGGCAGAACAATTAGTCCCACACCGGTGGGTTAACTTTGGTTTTGGGAATTGTTCCCTATAAAAGAAGGCCTAATATTTAGGATTTAAATATAACTCTCATTTGCCTTCTTATCTTCTTAAGGCATTTGTATCTTCTCTCTTTAGTATTATTTCACTTGTAGGAGTGAAATAAAATATTGGTTGTATCCGAGGAGTAGGCAAAATTAGCCAAACCTCATAAATTCTGGTGTTTCTATTGTTGTTTTATTGTCTTATTTATTATTTTGTGGCTGCCATAATTTTTGGTATAGTAGTTGTGACTCATTCACACTATAGACATTTAGCTTCCGCAACAATTGGTATCAGAGCCAGGTTTGTGTAACGACCCGATCGGTCGTTTTGAGCTCCAACGCGTCATTCAGCAAATTGAGGCCATAAACAACTTCAGCTCAGGTATATTGACTTGTGTGTATGGTCAGAATTAATATTCAGGAAGTTTGGAGTCAAATCTAAATGGAAATTATCATTTTGAAAGCTTAAAGTTGAAGAAATGAACTAAGATTGGAATTTTGAGTAAATGACCTCGGAATTGGGATCTGAAAGTTCCAGCATGCTCGTATGATGATTTTAAACTTGGGCGTATGTCCGAATTTGATTTTTGATAACCTGTGAGCATTTCGGCGTATATGGTGGAAGTTAGTATTTCAGAAGAATTTCATAAATTTGGGTTGGAAGGCATTTTAGAGTTATAGATATCCGTTTAGGATTCCGAGTTTGGGAATAGATCCATATGGTGATTTTGGAGTTGGGAACGCGATCGGAAGTAAATTCGGATGTCCGGAGATCATTTTGAAGTCATTTGGCTAAATATAAGAATTTGAAGGTTTATGAGAAAATTCGACCGGAAGTGAAAATTTTGATATCGGGGTAGGAATGTGATTCCAAAAGTTAGTGCAAGTCCGTAATGTCGAATGTGACTTGTGTGCAAACTTTGAATCAATTCGGATCGATTTTGGTAGGAAATGGGACAATTAATGTCTTTAAGGAAAGCTTAAATTAGGAAAAGTCAACCCAATGTTGACTTATGAGTTAGAGGGCTCAGAACTGAATTTCGATGATTCGATTAGTTTTGGGGGATGATTTAAGACTTAGAACCGCAATCGAAAGTAATTTTGATGGTCCGGTGAAGAAGTTAGCCTATTTTGGCGAAGTTGGAATTTTGGCGGAATCCGATCGATAGGTGATAATTTGATCTGGAAGTCGGAATGGAATTCAGACAGTTCCAGTAGCTTTGTTAGGTGATTTTGGATATGTCTGCAAATTTTTAGGTCATTCGGACATCGTTTGGTCGGGTTTTTGATCGAATGTGAATCTTGAAAGTTTAAGTTTAAGTTTTAATCGAATTCTAGGATTTTGGTGATTTTTGATGTTTAAGGTAGCGTTTTTATGATCCGAGCAAGTTTGAATGAAGTATTAGGTTGAGTTTGTATTTTTGGTTGAGGTCCCGAGGGCCTCGGGGTGATTTCGGATGTCTAACGGGCATTTTTGGTTTTGGAAAAAGCTGCTGAAATGCAGCAGAATTTCAGCGAGAGTAGGCTACTTTGGGAGTACATATCTTCTAATCTATAAGGAATCACAAAGAGAGCAAAACACAAAAGTTGTAGACCTTCATGTCTAGTTTCCAGAAAGCTAAAGAACTCATAATTTGAAAATTTGTACTAGAAGTTACGATCGACGGAAAATGACTGCTGGAGCAATATGATGTACAACTTGTATAGCGAAGATGGTACAACTCGACGAAGCACAAACACATTCTTTATTACACGAAATTGGTTTATTTCTTTCATTTATTTCATTTGGTTTGGATGATTTTGGAGAGCTTCAAGAGGGGATTTTCATGGTCAATATGAAGGTAAGTTATCCCCACCTATTTTGAGTTAAGTACATCAATTATGTATGGAATTGGGCATGAAAATTATAGAAAAATTGAGGATTTAAGTCTGGGGATTTGAAAATAAGATTTGGTAATTTGAGGGGTCAAATAAACTCCGATTTTGATGAACTTTATATGTACGGACTCGTGGCGAGATAAGGATTCTGAAAATATGAGTTTCATAATTTTTTGAGAAGCGGGCCCGGGCTCGGGTTTTGGCAACTTCGTCTTTTTGGGTATTTTTCGAGTCCTTTCGATAGGGTTATGATTCATTAGCCTATTTTGATGTATTCTTATTGGTTTTGATCAGATTTGTCACCTGAGGAGGTCAATTTGCGAGGAAAGTGCAAGGCGAGCTAGGACTTTTGGCCGGTTAAAGGTGAATAGTGGTAATAAATGATGTACTAAGGGTTTGAAACCCCGTACTTGCACTATAGAGTGCTATGCTGAGATGAAACACGCGTCATGTAACAGGCGTGGTGGCATTGTGACTGTGGATTTGGACTTGGTCCTTCCCGACTGATAGCTTATTGTGTATAATGACTGAGATTGAGCTTATATCTGTGTAATTGGGCTAGTAGCTGTGTTTGGGGCCTTGTGCCGGTCTGTAGAGTATTAGGGAAGCCTGTAGAGCTATGTGACCCTTATATAATGTTGGACACATACACTCTACCGTATTCATAGCTGTATAGCCTATCATGAGCCAGTACTAGATGTGTACTCTGAGAGAGACTACCTGGGGTGAGATTCCCTGTTCTAGCTGAGTGGGCCCGAGAGGCCGAGTCTAGATTGACTGAGATGGTGGCGAGGACCCACTGTGAGGGCTGCACGTCGTAGCACTATATATATTGGATTGAGCTGCACGCCGCAGCACTATATATATTAGATCGGGCTGCACGCCGCAGCACTATATATATTGGATCGGGCTATACGCCGCAACACTATGTATATTGGATCGGGCTGCACGCCGCCGCACTATATATATTGGATCGGGCTGCACGCCGCAATACTATATATATTGGATCGGGCGGCACACCACAACATTATATATATTGGATCGGGCTGCACGCCGCAGCACTATATATATTGGATCGGGCTGCACACCAATATACATATATATTGGATCAGGCTGCACGCCGCAGCAGTATGAGTGAGGATCGGGCTGCACGCTGCAGCAGGGCTAGGTCAGTGTGAGATCATTGTGAGACAGTTGTGGACCGGAATTGGACTTATCACTGTAGAGATGACTTACCTGTGAGGTTATTCTTAGAACTGTTTAGTGATAGTACAGGTGTTCTTATTTTCAGTTGTTATTTATTATTATTACTTACTGAGTTGAATTATACTCACCCCACTCCCCTGCACTTTCTGTGCATATACAGGTGTTTAGGAGGGCAGTTGAGCTACCGCAGCTGCTATATTATTGTTATTCCGAGGAGACTTTGAGTTAGCTGCTGACATCTGTAGGACCCGATCTCTCCCTCCCTATCATCATGTCTTTTACTATTCTGCCTAGACTTGGATTGTATAGGATATTTCCATCTGTTAAAGGCTCAGACTTGTGACACCGTGATTGTTGGGCTGTATTTTGTATATTATTGCTCCGAACTTGTTGTTTCTTTTATAAATTAAGCTATTAACTTTAATTGATCAACATTAATTAATAAATGGGTTGGTTATTTGGAAATTATGGTCGGGCTTGCCTAGCAATGTGTTGGGCTCCATCACGACCGGAGTTTGGGTCGTGACAGTTTGTCTCGGTATGCTCTGTGGTTGTAGTGTAGTCTGGTCTTCCACATCAGAAAAGATTTATCTTGGTAACTGAGTCAAGGTTCTGTCTCAGTATGCTCTGTGGTTGCAGCTTAGTCTGATCTTCCACATCAGAAAGAAAATAATCTTGATTTGTATCGTCAACTATTAAATAATATTTGTGTCAAAGATGAGAGACAATAAGCAAGAAGAATCCACATCAAATGTCAACAATACGTCATCATTGGCATCTTCGCTTATGACAAGAATTGTGTCAAATATGAAATTTGCGGTTAATTTTTTTTACGGATTAGGACATTTTGGGATGTGTCAAGGTGAGGTTCTAGATGTCATTTTTTTCAACAAGGGCAAGATCTTGCTATTGAAGAAAAGAGACCAGATGTGTATTAGAGAAGAAGATTGGAGAATTATCAACCGTGTTGCTTGCGGTACCATTCGATCCTACTTTGCTAGAGAGCAGAAATATCCATACACAAAGGAAACTTCTGCAAGTAAATTATGGAAAGCACTGGAGGATAAATTTTTGAAGAAAAACAGTCAAAATAAATTATACATGAAGAAAAGACTATTTCACTTCACCTATGTTCCTAGTACCACGATGAATGAACATATCACCAGTTTTAATAAGTTGGTCACATATTTGCAAAATATGGATACAACTTATGATGATGGTGACTTGGCCTTGATGTTGTTGGCGTCACTTCCTAATGAGTACGAACACCTTGAAAGTACTATACTCCTTGGAAATGACGAAGTTTCTCTTAGAGAAGCTTGTTCGTCTTTGTACAGCTATGAACAAAGAAAGCGAGAAAAATAGAAGGGCGGAGAAAAGCAATATTTGTGAGGAGTCGTCCTCAAAATAAAATGAGGACAAGGAAAGGAAGATCTAAGTCAAGATCTAAACCTAGCAAAGATGAATGTGCCTTTTGTCGAGAAAAGGGGCATTGGAAGAAGGACTATCCGAAGTTGAATAATAAGGCCAAACATAACAATGGAAAGGCCATTATAGATTCAAATGTAGCTGATTGTGATGATTTAGATTTCTCATTAGTTACAGCGGAGCCGTCAACGTCATCAGACATATGGTTGATGGACTCGACTTGTAGCTATCATATGTGTCCCAACTGGGATTGATTTGTGGACTTTCAAGAAGGAGAATATGGAGTCGTCCAAACAACCGATAACAGCCCTCTTACCTCATATGGAATTGGTTCAATGCGATTAAGGAACCATGATAGAATGACCAGAACATTAATAGATGTTCGATATGTACCGGGTTTGAAGAAAAATCACATCTCAGTGGGAGCCCTAGAATCAAAAGGGTTCAAAATTATGCAGAAAATGGAGTGATGAGAGTATGCTCCGTTTCACTAGTGGTAATGCAGGCCAACCGGAAGAACAATAACATATACCATTATCTTGGTAGTACAGTTATTGGGACAGCGACAGTAACGTCCAGTGATGACAAAGAGGCAGAAGCAACCAGGCTATGGCATATGCGCTTGGGACATGCTAGAGGAAAATCCTTGAAAACTTTATCAGATCAAGGATTGTTAAAGGGAGTAAAGGCTTGCAATTTGGAGTTTTATGAGCATTATGTCAAAGGGAAACAAACAAGGGTTAAATTTGGTACAACGATCTATAATATTAAAGGCATTTTGGATTATGTACACTCTGATGTTTGGGGTCCTTCCAAAACACCTTCATTGGGTGGAAAGCACTATTTTATAACCTTTGTTGATGATTTTTCCCGAAGAGTATGGGTGTACACAGTGAAGAGCAAAGATGAAGTGCTGGGAATTTTTCTCAAATGGAAGACGATGGTGGAGAATCAAACATGCAGGATGATCAAGTGTATTCGCACAGACAATGGAGGTGAATACAAAAATGATCATTTCAATAAGGTCTGTAAAAATGATAGCATCGTCTGATACTTCATTATCAGACATACACCACAACAGAATGGAGTGGCATAACGTATGAATCGGACCTTGCTATAGAAGGTACGGTGTATGTTGTCCAATGCTTGCTTGGGCAAAGAATTTTGGGCTGAGACAATTACATATGCATGCCACCTCATTAATTAGCTACCATCTGCTACTATTGATGGCAAGACACCATTTGAAAAATGGTATAGAAAGCCTGGTATAGATTATGACTCTTTGAACGTCTTTGGCTCAACTGCATATTATCATGTGACAGAGTCAAAATTGGATCCAAGGGCATAGACGACTATTTTTATGGGGATTACTTCTGGAGTAAACGGATATCGCTTATGGTGTCCTATGATAAAGAAAGTAATATTCAGCAGGGATATTACCTTTGATGAATCTGCTATGGTAACAAGGTAACAAATGAAGATACCAAACAAGATGATGGTGCTTCTAAGCAGGTGGAGTTTGAGAGAAAATTTATTTTTCCTACACAAGAAGCAGAGGTGGAAATAAATAAAGATTATCCTCTAGAAGCAGAGCCAGTAGAGGATATTCCAACTCAGGAACCTCAACAACAACTTGAATCAATAGCAACCAACATGCCAAAAAGGAAAATAACAAAACTTGTTCGTCTCATAGAGACAGTTGCTTGTGCGACCGCAATTGAAACTGATCAATGATGTTTCTATCACTTATAAAGACGCAATCCAAAGTTCAGAAGAAGATAAGTGGAGGATTGCCATGAATGATGAAGTACAGTCCCTTCATTAGAATCATACATGGAGATTGGCCAATCTCCCGAAGGGAAAGAAAGCAATTGGGTGCAATGGGTATTTGCAAAGAAGGAAGGATTTCCTAACCTAGTAGATGTTCGCTACAAACCAAAATTGATGGCCAAAGGATATGCTCAAACAGAGGGAATTGATTATAATGAAGTGTTTTCTCCAGTTGTAAAACATTCATCCATTAGAATTATGTTGGCTTTGGTAGCACAGTTGGATTTGGAACTAGTTCAGATGCATGTAAAAACTGCGTTTTTACATGGAAACTTGGATGAGGAAATCTACATGACTCAGCCAGAAGGATTCAAAGTTGCTGGAAAGGAAAATATGGTATGCAAACTTGAAAAATTATTGTACGGATTGAAACAATCTTCTAGATAATGGTACAAGCGATTTAACAAGTTTATGTTGCAGCAAGGGTACAAGAGAAGCAAATACGATCATTGTGTATATTTGTGCAGGCTTAAATATGGTTCCTTTATATATCTTCTCCTATATGTTTGTCACTACTCAAACCCCGATCGTGATGGCGCCCAACACATTGCTAGGCAAGCCCGACCATGTTTTCCATATAACCAGCCAATTATTAACTAATAATGATCCATTAGCGTTAATAGCATGTTTTCATAATAGAAATAACAAATGCGGAAACAAAATACATGAAGTGCAGCCCAACGAATCCGGTGTCACAAGACTGAGCCTCTAACATAAGGAAAACATCCTATACAATCCAAGTCTAGATAGAATAATAAAAGACATAAATGGGAGGAATGAGAGAGATCGGGTCCTGCAGACGTCGGCAGCTACCTCGATGTGTCCTCGGATAACAGTAAAATAGCAGCTGCGTATAGCTCAACTGCCCTCCTGAACACTTGTATCTGCACATGAAGTGTAGGGAGTAGGGTGAGTATCTTTCAACTCAATGAGTAACAATAATAAATAATAACTGAAAGTAAGAACACCTGTAATATCACTAAACAGTTCTAAGAATAACCGTACAGGTAAGTCATCTTTATAATGATAACTCCGGTTCCAGTCCACTACTATCTCACACTGATCCAACATTGATCTAGTCCTGCTGCGGCGTCCAACCCGATCCAATATATATATATATATATATATATATATATATATATATATATATATATATATATATATATAGTGCTGCGGCGTGCAGTCCGATCCAATATAATAGATATACTGCTGCGGCGCGCAACCCGATCCAATAATATATAGTGCGCTCACTGGGGGTGTGTGCAGACTCCGGAGGGGCTCCTTCAGCCCAAGCGCTATGATAGTGCGACATGCAGTCCGATCCACATATATATTACTGCGACGTGAAGTCCGATCCATATATATATTACTGCGACGTGAAGTCCGATCCATATATATATCACTGCGGCATGCAGTCTGATCCAATATATGTATATGTATATACTGCTGCAGCGTGCAGCTCGATCCGGTATATATATCAATACCTCACAACGGGTCCTCGATCCCTCTCAGTCAATATAGACTCGGCCTGTCTGGCCCACTCAGCTAGAACAGGGTAATCAACCCTAGGTATTCTCACTTAGACTACACATCTAGTAGTGGTTCATGTCATGCTATACAGCTATGAGTACGGCTGAGAGTATGTGTTCAACAAAATTTAAGGGTCATTTAGCTCTAAAGGCTTCCCTAATATTCTACAGATCGACACAAGGCCCCAAACATGGCTACTAGCCCAAATACACAAATATAAGCCCAGTCTCAGTTATTATGCATAGTAAACTATCAGTCGGGAGGGACCAAGTCCAAATCCCTAATCACAATACCACCACACTCGTCACATAACGCGTGTTCCATCTCAACATAGCACTAAATAGTGCAAATACGAGGTTTCAAACCCTCAGTACATCATTTAATACCACCACTCACCTCGAATAGGCAAAAGTTCTAGCTCGCCTTGCGCTTGCCTCGGAAATCAACCTCCTCGAATGCCAAACCTGATCAAAACCAATAAGAATACATCAAAATGAGCTAAAGGAACATAACCCAATTGAAATAACTTGAATTACATCGAAAATCACGAAGTTGCCAAAACCCGACCCCCGGACCCGCTTCTCAAAAAAATACAAAAGTCACATTTTTAGATTCCTTATCTCGCCACGAGTCCATAAATATGAAGTTTATCAAAATCAGACTCCGTTTGCCCATTCAAATCAATGATTTTCAAAAAACCAAGCTTAGAGCAAAAACCTCCATTAATACACCTCCAATCCTCTATTTTCAGGTGTTAACTCCATAATTTAACAATGTAATAACATAAATTTCGTCCATAAATGCTTACCTGATGAATCCCCTCGATTTTTCTCCTCCAAATCACCTAAATCTCCCCTTAGAACAAAGCCCCAATGTGTTATAACATTCTGAAATTCGAACCCCTCTTTTTCTTTAATCACTAACGTTTTTCCGCTTCTGCGGACCCTTTCTCGCTTAAGCGAGACCGCTTCTGAGGTTCTTCCGTCGCTTCTGTGACAATTCAATAAATGGCAAGGACTGCTTCTGCGATCAATTGCTCGCACCTGCGAGACCGCTTCTGCGGTGGCTTCTACGCTTCCACGATAATCTCCCCAGACGCCTAACTGCTTCTGCGTCCAAGGGCTCGCTTCTGCGAGCCCGCACCTGCGATAATCCTTTCGCTTCTGCGGAATTGCCTGGACTAGCCCCTGATCGCTTCTGCGACCTCTTGGTCACTTTTGCGGGGCCGCTTCTGTGGTTCCCCATCCGCAGAAGCCAAATGCCTGCTGCAGAACACACCAGCAATTCCAAAACTTCAAAATTCACCCGATTGACCCTCCGAAAACATCCCGAGGCCCCCAGGACCTCAACCAAAAATATGAATCCACTCTAATTAATCTCACGAACTTGTTCCAGTCATAAAAACACACCCTCAAACACACGAATCATCAAATTAAGGCCGGTTCAAGCCTAAGATTTAACCAAAACTTTCGAAACCTACATTCTATCAAAAACTCGACCAAACGATGTCCCAATGACCTGAAAATTTGCAGACATATCCAAAATCACCTAACGAAGCTACTACAACCTACGGGATTCCATTTTGACTCCTGGATCAAAATCTCACCTATCGATCAGATTTCGCCAAAATTCCAACTTAGCCAATTCAAGCCTATTTCTACACCGGACCTCCAAATTCAATTTCGATCACTCTCCTAAGCCACAAATGACCTCCCGAAGCTACCCGAACCATCAGAATTCGATTTTGAGCCCTTTAACTCACTAGTCAACATTCGGTTGACTTTTCCCAACTATTTCTTCTTCAAAGAGACTATTTATCTCTTTTCCTACCAAACTCGATCCAAATTGACTCAAACTCACCAAACATATATATTGAAACATGAGAAAGCGTATAACGGGGAAAATAGAATGGTAACTCACGTGATGACGGGCCGGGTCATCACATTCTCCCCAACATAAGCAAATGCTCGTCCTCGAGCGGGTCAAGAAACATACCTAGAGTCTCAAATAAGTGAGGATATCTACTCCGCATATCCTGCTCGATCTCCTAAGTAGCCTCCTCCACGGGCCGCCTCTCCACTGCACCTTAACTGAAACAATGTCCGTGGACCTCAACTTTCGAACATGTCTACCCAGAATAGCTACCGACTCCACATCATAAAATAGATCACCATCAAGCTGAATCGTACTGAAGTCCAACACATGAGACGGATCCCCGACATATCTCCGGAGCATAGAGATATAGAATACTGGATGAACACTAGACAAGCTGGGTGGAAAGGCCAACTCATATGCCACCTCCCAAATCCTCCTGAGTATATCAAAAGGACCAATGAACCTGGGACTCAGTTTCCCTTTCTTCCCAATCCACCTAACACCCTTCATTGGTGAAACCTTCAACAATACTCTATCGCCAACCATGAAAGACAAATCTCGAACTCTACGGTCCGCATAAGTCTCCTGGCGTGACTATGCTGTGCGAAGCCTCTCCTGGATCAACTTCACCCTATCCAAAGCATCCTAAACTAACTCAGTCCCTATCAATCTAGCATCGCCATGCTCAAACCATCCCACGGGAGATCTACACCGTCTACCATACAACGCCTCATATGGGGCCATCTGAATACTCGACCGATAACTGTTGTTGTAGGCAAACTCTACAAGTGGCAAAAACTCATCCCACGAACCTCCAAAATCAATCACACAAGCACGCAACCTATCCTCCAAGATCTGAATAGTGCGCTCAGACTGCTCATCCATCTAAAGATGAAATGTCGTGCTCAACTCTACCTGCGTACCCAACTCTCACTAAAATGTCCTCCAAAACTGAGAAGTGAACTGAGTACCTCTATCTGAGATAATAGACATTGGGACCCCATGCAATCTGACAATCTCCCGAATAAAGATCACTGCTAACTGCTCCGATGAGTAAGTAGTACATACTGGGATGAAGTGTGTGAATTTGGTCAGCCGATCAACAATCACCCACTTCCTCGGAGTCCGAGGGAGACCACTCACAAAATCCATGGTAATCCGCTCCCATTTCCACTCAGGAATAACCATACGCTGAAGAACACCGCCTGGTCTTTGATGCTCATACTTGACCTGCTGGCAGTTGAGATACCTGGCCACATGACTAACAATATCCTTCTTCATTTTCCTCCACCAGTAATGCTGCCTCAAGCCCTGGTACATCTTCGCGACACCTGGATGAATGGAGTACCGCGAGCTGTGAGTCTTCTCTAATATCAACTCTCGAAGGCCATCTACATTGGGCACACAGATATATCCCTGCATCTTCAGAACACCATCACTATCAATAGTCACATCTTTGGCATCATCGTGTAGAACACTATCCTTAAGGACAAGCAAATGTGGATCATCATACTGACGCTCTCTGATGCGATCATATAAAGAAGACCGAGAAACAACACAAGCCAACACTCTACTCGGCTCAGAAACATCCAACCTCACTAGCTGATTGGCCAATGCCTGAACATCATATGCAAATGGCCTCTCCCTAACTGGAATATAAGCTAGGCTACCCATACTGACCACTTTTCAGCTCAAAGCATCAGCCACAACATTGGCCTTCCCCGGATGATTACAATATAGCGATATCATAATCCTTAAGCAACTCCAGCCACCTCCGCTGTCTCAAATTAAGGTCCTTCTATTTGAACAGATGCTGGAGGCTGCGATGATCGGTATACACCTCACAAGAGTCACCATATAAGTAATGTCTCCAAATCTTCAGAGCGTGAACTATGGCTGCTAGCTCCAAATCGTGCACAGGGTAGTTCTTCTCATGGGGCTTCAGCTAGCGAGAAACATAAGCAATAAATCTACCATCCTGCATCAACACACATCCAATGCGAACTCTCGAGGCACCATAATACACGGTATAAGAATATGAAGCTGACGGCAATATCAAGACTGGTGTTGTGGTCAATGCTGTCTTGAGCTTATGAAAGCTCGCTTCACACTCCTCAGACCACACAAATGGAGCACCCTTCTATGTCAATTTAGTCAAGGGTGAAGCAATAGAAGAGAATCCCTGAACAAATCAGCGATAATACCCTGCCAATCCCAGGAAACTACGAATCTCAGTAGTTGAGGTCGACCAATACCAACTCTGCACCGCCTCCATCTTCTTCGGATCCACCTGGATACCATCACTAGACACCACGTGCCCTAAGAATGCCATGGACTCATGCCAGAACTCACACTTGGAGAACTTGGCATATAACTTCTCCTCCCGCAACCTCTGTAATACAACTTTCAGATGCTGAGCATGCTCCTCCTGACTACGGGAGTACACCAAGATATCATCTATGAACACGATCACGAAAGAGTCCAAATATGGACGGAACACACTGTTCATCAAGTGCATGAACGTGGCTGGGGCATTTGTCAGTCCAAAAGACATCACAAGAAACTCATAGTGCCCAAATCTCGTCCTGAAGGCCGTCTTCATAATATCAGAATCTCTAATCTTCAGCTGGTGAAAGCCTGAAAGAATGTTGATCTTCGAGAATACCCTAGCTCCCTAGAGCTGATCAAATAAATCATCAATACGAGGCAGAGGATACATGTTCTTCACTGTTACTCTATTCAGCTGCCTATAGTCAATACACATCCTCACTGAGCCATCCTTCTTCTTAACAAACAAGACCGGTGCATTCCACTGTGACATACTCGGCCAAATGAACCCCTTATTTAGGAGTTCCTGGAGCTGCTATTTCAATTCTTTCAACTCAGCTGGTGCCATACGATAAGGAGGAATAGAAATAGGCTGAGTGTCTGGCACCAAGTCAATCCCAATATCAATGTCCCTGTCCGGCGGCATGCTCGGTAGGTCTGAGGGAAATACATCAGGAAAGTCCCGCACAATGGGAACATAATCAATACTGGGAGTCTCACCTCCAACGTCCCGTACAAATGCCAAATAGGAAAGACATCCCTTCCCAACCATCCGTTGGGCCTTGAGGAAAGACATTACCCTGCTGGGTACATAATCAGTCATGCCTCGCCACTCGATCCTCTGAATACCCAGCATAGCCAATGTGACTGTCTTGGCATGATAGCCCAGAATAGCGTGACACAGAGATAGCCAATCCATACCCAAGATAACATCAAAATTGATCATGCTCAGTAGCAACAGGTCTACTCGGGTCTCCAGACCCCCAATAGTAACAAGACAAGACCAGTATACATGGTCCACAACAATGGTATCACCCATCAGGGTAGATACATGCATGGGCAATGCAAGACACCCTCGGGTCATGCCCAAATGAGGAACACAATATGTAGATACATAAGAATAAGTGGAACCGAGATAGAACAAAACTGAGGTATCTCTGTGGCAGACTGAAATAATACTTGCAATGATAGCATCAGAAGCAACCGCATCGGAATGGCCCTGAAGAGCATAACAACGAGCTTGACCACCTGATCGGCCTCCCCCTTGGGGGCGACCCCTGGCTGCCTGATCCTCACCCCTAGCTGGCGAGGTGGGTGCTGAAGTAGATGGACCGGAAGATGAGGTTTGTCCCTTCTGCTGATATGGCCTAGATACAAGGCGAGGACACTCTCTACGGATGTGTCCAAACTCTCCACACCCGATGCAACTCCCAGGTGCTGGGGGCTGAGACTGATGGGAACCCTTCGCACCGGAGTGTCCAGCAAAAAAACTAGGTCGAAAAGACCCTGAACAGATGGAGCATGAGATGTGCTCTGTGCTGGTAGGGTGCTGAGATATGGCTGGCCATGGTGAGAACCCTGATAACCTCGGCCAGAAGACGACCCATGGTACTCTGAGTGGGCTGGTTGTGAAGATCTAAAAGAGTGACCTCGGCTCTGCTGAATCTGACCTCTAGTCTGAATGCCACTGGAACTAGCTGATCCTCGAGGCTTCTTGGCCTCCCTCTCCTCTTGCTCCCTGCGACGATCTGTCTCTATGTCACGAGCCATATCAACAACGTCTTCAAATGAGTGACTCACAACCCTCTTTCGGGTCATCAAAATACGGATAGGATAAATAAGCCCATCAACAAAGCGTCTGATTCTCTCCCGATCAGTAGGAACCAACCATGATGCATATCTGGATAACTCTATAAATCTAACCTCATACTCCGACACTGTCATATCCCCATGGCGAAGCCACTCAAATTGCATGCGCATCTCCTCCCTCTAAGATCGAGGTATCCACTTCTCCAAGAAAATAGTGGAGAACTCTTGCCATGACAATGGTGCTGCCCCTGCCTGCCTACATCGCTCATAAGCCTCCCACCAAGCGAAGGCTGCTCCCTGAAACTGGAAGGTAGTAAAGGATACACCGCTCGACTGCAGAATCCCTGTTGTACGGAGCATCCGACGACACTTGTCCAGAAAACCTTGGGCGTCCTCGCTTGGAGTACCACTGAAAATAGAAGGAGAAAGTCTACTAAACCTCTCAAGATGATGCTGCTCCTCGTCGGGCATCACTGGGACCCTGTCCCCCTGAATCTGAACAACTAGCTAAATCGGAGCCACTAGCTGGGCTGGTGGAACCTCGAGTGTCTGAAAGACCTGCACTATATGGTTTAGAGTGCAAGCTGTGGGGGTTTGATGACCACCCCGGTCCCGGATGTAGCTGCTGTAGTGGAGGCTGAAACTGCCTGAGCCAGGCCAGTGCAAACCCTCAATATCTGAGCTAGGGTCTCCTGTAGACCCGGAATCACAATGGGCACAGCTGGTGCCTGAACAGGTGCTGCTGGGACCTCTGCAACTAGAGGCTGATCCGGAATAGGGATAACGGGTGGGTCAACTAGCACTACCTCAACCGCCCTACCCCTACCATGACCACGACCGCGTCCACGGCCTCTAGCAGGTGGCAATGGTGGTCGTCTGCCTCGTCCTGTAGCACGAGTCCTCGCCATCTGCGAGAGAATAGAATATCGAAGTTCAGTTTCGGATCAACAAAATCGCATGATAAGAATTTCAAGAATTTGACGCTTTCCTAAAAGGTTCTGCAGCCTCCCGAGGATAAGTACAGACGTCTTCGTACCGATCCGCGAGACACTACTAAACCAGCTTATGACTCGCGAGACCTGTTAACCTAGGCTCTGATACCAACTTGTCACGACCCAAACCCGGTCGTGATGGCTCCCAACACATTGCTAGGCAATCCTGACCATGTTTTCCAAATAACCAGCCAATTATTAATTAATAATGATCCATTAGCATTAATAGCCTATTTTCATAATAGAAATAACAAATGCGGAAATAAAATACATGAAGTACAGCCCAACGAATCCAGTGTCACAAGTTTCAGCCTCTAATAGAAGGAAAACATCCTATACAATCCAAGTCGAGATAGAATAATAAAAGACATAAATGGGAGGAAGGAGAGAGATCGGGTCCTGCGGACGCCGGCAGCTACCTCGATGTCTCCTCGGATAACGGTAAAATAGTAGCTGCGAATAACTCAATTGCCCTACTGAACACCTATATCTGCACATAAAGTGCAGGGAGTGGGATGAGTATCTTTCAACTCAGTGAGTAAAAATAATAAGTAATAATTGAAAATAAGAACACCTGTACTATCACTAAACGGTTTTAAGAATAACCGTATAAGTAATTCATCTCTACAGTAATAAGTCCAGTTGCAGTCCACTACTATCTCACACTGATCCAACACTGATCTAGTCCTGCTGCGGCGTACACCCCGATCCTCACTCATACTGCTGCGGCGTGCAACATGATCCAATATATATATGTATATATAATGCTGCGGCGTGCAGCCCGATCCAATATAATAGATATACTGCTGCGGCACGCAGCCCGATCCAATAATATATAGTGCGTGCGCTTAGTGGGTGTGTGTGCAGACTCCGAAGGGGCTCCTTCAGCCCAAGCGCTATGATACTGCGGCGTGCAGTCTCATCCACATATATATATATAACTGCGGTGTGCAGTCTGATCCAATATATGTATATGTATATAGTGCTGCGGCATGCAGCTCGATCCGGTATATATATCAATACCTTACAACGGGTCCTCGACCCCTCTCAGTCAATATTGACTCGGCCTCTCGGGCCCACTCAGCTAGAACAGGATAATCAACCCTATGTATTCTCACTTAGAGTACACATCTAGTACTGGTTCATGTCATGCTATACAGCTATGAGTACGGCTGAGAGTATGTGTTCAACATGATTTAGGGGTCATTTAGCTCTACCGGCTTCCCTAATATTCTACAGATCGGCAGAAGGCCCCAAACATGGCTACTAGCCCAAATACACAGATATAAGCCAGTCTCAGTCATTATGCATAGTAAACTATCAGTCGGCAGGGACCAAGTCCAAAATCCCCAATCACAATACCACCACGCTTGTCACATGACGTGTGTTCCATCTCAACATAGCACTAAATAGTGCAAATATGGGGTTTCAAACCCTCAGTACATCATTTATTACCACCACTCTCCTCGAATCGGCAAAAGTCCTAGCTCGCCTTGCGCTTGCCTCGCAAATCAACCTCATCGGATGCCAAATCTGATCAAAACCAATAAGAATACATCAAAATGAGCTAAAGGAACAAAACCCAATCGAAATAACTCGAATTACACTGAAAATTACGAAGTTGCCAAAACCCGACCCCCGGACCCGCTTCTCGAAAAAATACAAAAGTCACATTTTCAGATTCCTCATCTCGCCACGAGTCCATACATATGAAGTTTATCAAAATCGAACTCCGTTTGCCCATTCAAATCAATGATTTTCAATAACCTAGGCTTAGAACAAAAACCTCCATTAACACTCCTCCAATCCTCCATTTTTCAGGTGTTAACTCCATAATTTAATAATGTAATAACATAAATTTAGTCCATAAAAGCTTACCTGATGAATCCCCTCGATTTTTCTCTTCCAAATCTTCTAAATCGCCTCTTAGAACAAAGTCCCAATGTGTTATAACATTCTGAAATTCGAACCGCTATGTTTCTTTAATCACTGACGTTTTTCCGCTTCTGCGGACCCTTTCTCGCTTAAGCGAGACCGCTTCTGCGGTTCTTCCATCGCTTTTGCGACAATTCAATAAATGGCGAGGACCGCTTCTGGGTCAATTGCTCGCACCTACGAGACCGCTTCTGCGGTGGCTACTCCGCTTCCGCGATAATCTCCCAGACGCCTAGCCACTTCTGCGTCCAAGGGCTCGCTTCTGCGAGCCCGCACCTGCGATAAATCTTTCGCTTCTGCGGAATTGCTCAGACTAGCCCCTGATCGCTTCTGCGACCTCTTGGTTGTTTCTGCGGGACCGCTTCTGCGGTTCGCCATCCGCAGAAGTGAAATGCCTGCTGCAGAACACACCAGCAATTCTAAAACTTCAAAATTCACCCGATCGATCCTCCGAAAACATCCCGAGGCCCCCGTGACCTCAACCAAAAATATGAATCCACTTCAATTAATCTCACAAACTTGTTCCAATCATACAAACACACCATCAAACACACGAATCATCAAATTAAGTCCGTTTCAAGCCTACGATTTAACCAAAACTTTCCGAAACCTACATTCTATCAAAAACCCGACCAAACGATGTCCGAATGACCTGAAATTTTGCAGACATATCAAAAATCACCTAATGAAGCTACTTCAACTGTTGGAATTCCATTCCGACTCCCGGATCAAAATCTCACCTATCATCGGATTTCGCCAAAATTCCAACTTAGCCAATTCAAGCATATTTCTACACCGTACCTCCAAATTCATTTCCGATCGCTCTCCTAAGCCACAAATGACCTTCCGAAGCTACCCGAACCATCAAAATTCGATTCCGAACCCTTTAACTCACAAATCAACATCCGGTTGACTTTTCCCAACTATTCCTTCTTCAAAGAGACTATTTGTCTCTTTTCCTACCAAACTCGATCCAAATTGACTCAAACTCACCAAACACATATATTGAAACATGAGCAAGCATATAACGGAGAAAATGAGATGGTAACTCACGTGATGACGGGCTGGGTCATTACAATATTGATGACGTGTTGATAACTTCCAAGAATTCGGAAGAAATTGATATGTTGAAGATTCAACTAAAGAAGGAGTTCGAGATGAAGGATCTGGGTGAGGTGACGAAAATTCTTGGCATGGAGATAATAAGAGATAGACGTTCAAAAAAACTCTGTTTATCTTAGAAAAAACATTTGAAGAGAGTACTACAACGTTTTGGCATGGATGACAAGACTAAGCCAGTTAGTACTCCACTTGCTCCCCATTTTAAGCTAAGTACTACCATGTCGCCAAAGGATGAAGCTGAACGAGAGTATATGTCAAAGGTAATATACGCAAATGTTGTTGGTAGCTTGATGTATGCAATAGTATGTATGAGACATGACATTTCACAAATTGTTGGAGTTATTAGCAGATATATGCACAATCCAGGAAATGAGCATTGGCAAGCTGTGAAAAGGACTTCACTACAACAAATGTGATATTTAGCCACAATTTTTTAGCTACGACACAAAATCTGTCACTAATTGTTAATTTTTCGTGACAAAAATTACCTATTGTGCCTAAGTACATGACTCACTTACTTTTAGTGACGAATACAAAAATTTGTAGCAAACTTTTGTGCACTAAAGTTTCTCACCAAAAAATGAATTGGCCCCATTTACTGAGAAATATTTGGCTACAAATGCAATATTATTAGTGATGAAACTTGTTTTGTCATTGACATTGTATACCATTTGTGACGAAATATCTTTTGTCTTAATAAATGCTTAAATTTACATACGAAAAAATTTCATCACAAAAAAATTATTAAAATAGCAACAATTAAAAATTTGTAGCTAAATAATGGGAACTTTAGCTACAAAATATTGTACTTATTTGTGACCATAGTTTTTGTCACTAATAAGGTAGATAATTTGTGACGATAATTCTATTGTCCCTATATAATACTTAATTTATCCACGATGAGGTTTTGTCTCAAAAAATATAGCTACAACAAAAAATTCGTCACAAATCACTCATTTTTTGTGATAAATATTAGATTTCATATTTGGATGTTCTAATTTAGGGATGATATTCAAATTTTTATAACACTTTTTAGGATAAGAATTTCTAGATTTTTCGTTCTCTTTTCCCGGGGTGGGTGAGGTGTGGTGGGGACGCCCATAGAGGATTAGTTTGTGTTCTCTTGTGGTAGTCATTTCTGGTAGTTACGATTTTAATATCATTGCATGCATATCTGCTTATTGATGACATTTATGCCTCTTATGTTTAGATAATTTTTTTGCGTTGTATGCTGGTATAATTAATGCGGTTTTTGTTTTTGCTTTTGTTTGCCTTTCTTTTTAATGCGCCGAGGGTCGATTGAAAATAGCCTCTTTGCCCTTTAAGTTAGAGGTAAGGCCTATCTACATATTACGCTCCTAGACGCCACCTTGTGAGAATATATTGGGTTGTTGTTGTTTTTTATTGGAGAGGTTAATAGTGACCTCCGCAAACTCCCCCCTTAATTAAAAAAACCTAATCTCATTCTAAAGTAGAAGACCTTCCCTGTTCAACCAGATCAGATTCCCTTCCCACTATGGAACCCTAGCGCCGCCGACATTAGAGATGGACGAAAATTAGATCCCTCACACCAAAAAGATCAGACCCCCCCTCCATTTTTGAAAACTCGAACTAGCCGTCTCTCACTCCTCTCATCATGTAAATGAGACACCTTCATTTTCCGTTGAAAGAGATAGAACCCGCCCCTAAAAAACCTAGCAGCGGTTAAGAAAATATAGGGTTATTGATTCTTGGATTCAAGGAGCTTTTCATCACTATTTTCTGGGTTTTAATTTGGTTTTTGACCAAAGATTAAATCTGTTTGCTGCCGTACTACTGATATGCTGAGCTTCATCTTCGTTCTCTTAGTCTTTATTTGACATTTAAGTAATTAGTGATTTCCAGGTATGTTTATTTGCTTAGTGATTTTCCTGTTGTAGAACTCAAAGTTCAGATTTAATACAAATGGGACAGACTCTGTCGGCTGTGTTTGGTGTGAATTTTATTGTTATATTTTATGTCTAATTTTTTATTATTTTTTGTTGTATCAGTTGTTGATGGAATGAAAAGATAAAATGCCAGACACTTTGCATAAATAATAGTAAAAATGGTATAATATTTGAAGTGGTCACTGTAATCTTCTGAAATTGATATGTATTTGAAATCTAATGTCATGTTTGGAGCTGTTTGATATTTAGAATTTATTATCTCAAGCGCAAGGTCCTTCTTACTCACAGAGACACAGACTAAGATTTTGATGCAGCAGGTCAAATTTTGTACATGTAAAGAAAAGAAACATTCTTGTTATATTTATGCATATGCTTTCTTATGCTTCAGCCATGTTTCTAAGGGACAGTATGAGAAATTGCAAAGTTACAATTGTCCTTACATGTTGTGACATTTCTTTTTATGTATTCACTTATTTCATGTAGTATTATGGGTGAATTGAGGCCATATTTTAAATTTGTTTATACATCATATTCTAAGATTTACAGTCCGTTATGAACTATGATAACAATATTGATAATCCACTTTGTAATTCAACTTCTTTAATTAGTGATTTTTGCCACATTCCTGTGACCAAGATTATGTATGTAGTGTGTGAGTGAATGTTAATATTCTCAGTAGTCATATACAACAACCTAGTGTATTTCCAGTAGTCATATGCATAGGCTAATTCAATTTATCAGTCAGTTGATTAATTTTGTTGATCTCCATGTTCCTCTTTTGATTGAATTCCTTATTGGAATCCATATTTTCTTTTCCTACCTTGGTTTTCTTTCCATTTTAGTGGATGGTATGGGGATTGGGAGAGAAGTAGTCCATGATTTCTTTTTTAAAAAATGGTATAGGTGTAGTTTCGAAGTCATGCCACTTAGATTTGCCTACTGAACATTGAAGATAACTATGAAACTAAACATGACTTCCCTTTGATGAGCGGATAAATAGTTGATAAGCGTTCCTTTGTATTCGTTTTCCAAATAAAAGTGCCAATGTTATACTTCCACCTTAAAAGGTCAAATTGGTTTATGCAATATTGTTTTCATTAGTATAATATTTTACATAGATTAATTGGTAACCGTTACTTACCTAATATTTTGCATAGATTAATTTCTCTTTTTTCTTCTTTTTCTTAATTAGTGATTTTAGTCTTCGTTTGTTGATTTTGAATTATTATGTTGTTCGTTCTTTTAGTTCTTTGTTTCAATCGAATATCTCATATTTTTTGCTAGTGGTTTGAAATTAGTTATAGATTTAAGTTTGTAAACTGCAAGTATATTTTCTATAAGTTGTTTTGGATGTTGTTTTGGTTTAAGTACTTTGAGATACATGTTATTTAGTTTATAAATTAAATTGGCTGGTTTGATAGATGTGTTGTTGGATTCCAAATTGATATTCCACTAATGGTATTGCTTCTAATTGGTTGTTCATAATGAGGATTGTTTTGGTTGTTTTAAGCTCTTTTGTTATTGAAAACCAGCCTAAAATCTCTTTTGTTTTAGAAAAGTCATCCATATTAGAGAAGTTAGAACTATAATAGTTATATATTCGGTAACGTATCTAGTAAACATGGATTCGGGTATCCTAAAAGCCAGAGTTGAATTTTCATTGGTCTTCCTTTGATGGCTTTCTCTATAAGCTTAGTAGTCTAGCAATAAATTACAATTGAAAGTTAACACCAATCACCAATTCATATCAGGATTATCTATAGAATTAAAAGATAATATTTTGAGAAAATCTCATCTTTGAGATCCTTCGGCACTATTGGGAGGAGGTTTAGCAGCTGTCCGTCATTATCAACTGACTAAAATGCCAATTTGCAAGATGTCCGTCATTATCATTCATTTTGTGAGATGCTAGAGACAGAGAATCTTCAAGACCTTCTTCCTGGAGTGGATACTGTTGAAGAAGGTTGAAATCTCTTGCTATATAGTAGTGAGGATGTTGCTTCTCACTCCATATCTTGCACGTCTGTAAGTACTTCTAAATGTTTTGAAGATGATTAAAGGATATTGTATGATTATATGTTTAACAAATATCTTTATTCTCAACTAAGAGTAATATCATGTATTAGATCATTGTTTATTTTGATCCACTCTGCACAGTCAAGGGGAGTTCTCCCCTCTGCATCGCTCCTTGGAAATTTACCTACAGGGTAATGCATGCTTGTACACATGTTGCTCATCCCTATCTTAAAAATCCCAGTTTCCCTTCTCAATCTCTTTTCAACTCGCATCTGACGCTTCTCACCATTTTGCTACCTTAACTCCCAAAAAAGTATAGTTGTTTCTAATGATGTGAATAACACATATGTTGTAGTTCGAAAGAAGAAATATTGTTAAATAACTACTGTCATCCTTAGTTTGGTTTCTTATAGCACTGTTTGGCATTAGAGTTCAAAAGCCAAGTTTTTATAGTTGGTTCTTGAAGGTTACTAGAGAAAATTGTAATATAATGGGATAGTTTGATGACCTCATCTGCTCAAGAGCTTGCTAGATTATGACGGATATCCTGCAAATTGGCATTTTATTTAGTTTCATCATTAGTTACCGTCATTGAAATAATTGCTTCCAATTTAGTCCCCTAAGAAGTGATGGTGAACAAAATATAACTAGTCCAAGAGCCCCTCACAATTTTTGTTTCTCTTTAATGTTTCTGGATTTATACTCTGGTTATGTGATTTATATACAGTAATAATTTACAAACAACTATTGTTACATTTGCAATGAAGAAAAATTAAAGTCACTATATGCTTCTTACTGTTCTTGATTTTATATTCTAATCATTCTGTTTTTCTTGTTATTATCAGCTCCAACAAATGTGTTTTCTTCTTCAACATTTTAAGGTGGGGGGGGGTCAATTGCCACCTAGTTTTTCCAACTCTCAAATCAATCAGGTAAATTTATTACAAGTTACTATTCTATAGAGTATTATTTTAAATTTGATAGTGTCCATAGTTGAAGTATATATATATATATATAATCATCAAATAATTGCTAAACATATGTAGTTGCTACTATAAGTAGAAGAGGGGTTATGAAAATCGGACTGATAAATATTTTAAGTGCCTTTAAAACTAAGAATTGGTGTAAGGGATTAACAGAGTACTTCTACTTTTTCTTCCTCATAATTTGGAAAGCTAGATATGTCCCTGCCTTCTTGACCTTTGGAAAGCTAGATATGTTCATGTATAAATGTGTCATCAAAGAAGACTTGGATTTTCACAAGTATTTATCTACTAGCTTCTTGATAAAAAGGGCCTTCTGGCTACTTAATTTGTGTTAGTGCCTAATCACAGCTGTTTGTTATATAAGTCGTGTCTTATTTCTATGATGTTTTAAAGGATTCTTGGATTTTATTTTCTGAAACTTCTATCTTCTTTTTTCTTTTTTCAGTGAAATTAAAAAATAAGGATGTAAATAATAACTACATGTAATAGCTTGTTCAATTCACGGCATGTGTTTGATTCTAATGTGAGAAGGCCCACATAGTTTACCTTACATTTTGATAGTTAGTAGTTACGTATATATGAACAGACTGTAGTCAATATAGATTAGTTTGTGATGTAAACTGTGTTGATATACTGGAAATCGATTAACTTTCAATTATGTTAAAGCTATAATGATAAAGTTCAGTTATAATTTTGAAATTACTACTAATATATATGCTTCATATTTGTGCATTTTGATATCTATATTAATATATATGTTAAATAGTATATTGAATAAACTTTTTTTATAAATAGGTGCAGATTCACCTGCAATCAAGGAAGATTGTAGACAAGCTACAATAAAGGTTTTGAGAAATTAAGAAGTCTTTGGGAGAAAAGATGATTGATGTTAAAGATCCTAGTTGGTAAATGATGGTCAATCAAAGCAATTCCATCAACAGATCTATCAAATGAGTCAGAAAATTTTCTTCCACTTCCAAAACAAGTGGAAAGGACTCACAAGGAGATCGATGCAACAGTGGTTTGATTATGTTGCACTTTTTTAGACAATTATATTTTTATTGTAGGACATTAGTTCATCATAAATATGACAAAAAATAGACTTTGCCTAGAATTTTCTTATCAAAAATATAATATTACAATGAATTATCTTTGTATTTTGGACAATTGTAATTGTTAATAATCATGATGATTTTGTAGCAACATTTTTGTTTTGTCTGTAAAATTAATATTTTTAGTGACAAAATGATAATTTACTCCGTTATTGTAAACCTTGTTTATAAAAGCAGAGTTGTCAATAATTTATACAATTAGGGACAAAGTAATTTTTGTATATAAAAACATTCTTTAGTAACGATATTGCAATTGCTCAACTGCGATATATATATATATATATATATATACACAAAATTTTATAGGAAATTTATGTAGTTGCTAATTAAACTAAATAGTTAGTGACAAAGCAGCTTTGTCGGTATTAATGACCTTTTCAGTGACGAAAATACACTATTAACTATGATTTTTTGTACCTTTTTTGACGAACAAGTTCATCATAAATTCTATTAATTTAGGGACAAAAAATAATTTCGTAGTTAATATAACTTTATTTAATGAAGAAATACAAAGTTGTCTTTGTATACTATTAGTGATGGTATTTTAAGGACGAAAGATTGACAAAATATTTTTTGTCACCAAATACCTTTTGTGACGAATTATGAATTTTACGTGATAAAATAATTCATCACTAATAATAAAATTTATTGTAGTGATTCTGCGGTATATTCATAATACTGTAGATGTCGGGTTAATTTTTGAGCAGAAAAGAAAATCAGTTTGTAGTTAGATATTGTGACTCAGATTTTGCAAGTGATCTCGACAAACGAAGATTAACTACTGCTTATGTGTTTACTTTTGCAATGACACCAATTATTAGTTGGAAGTCTACTTTGCAGTCAACAGTTGCTTTGTCTACAACAGAGTCAGAGTACATGGCTATTACAAAGGCTGTGAAGGAGGCAATTTGGCTTCAAGGATTGCTAAAGGAGCTTGGTGTTGAACAAAAAGGTATGACAATCTTTTGTGATAGTCAAAGTGCTATTCAATTAGCAAAGAACCAAGTTTATCATGCAAGGACGAAGCACATTGATGTTCGGTATCACTTCGTACGAGAAATCATTGAAAAAGGTAGAGTCACGGTGAAGAAAATTCATACTACGGAGAATCCTGCTGATATGGTGACAAAGGTGGTGACTGCGATCAAGTTTCAACATTATTTGGATTTGATGAACATTGTTGAACACTGAAGATTGAAGATGAAGACACAACCAAAATTTGTTACTGAGAAGAAAATTAAAGATGTGAAATTTCGCCAAGGTGGAGATTTATTGACTTTTTGGCAAAATAGTTAGTCCCACACCGGCGGGTTAACTTTGGTTTTGAAAAATTTTCCCTATTAAAGAAGGCCTAACGTTTAGGATTTAAACACCTCTCATTTGCCTTTTTATCTTCTTAAATCATTTGTATCTTCTTTCTTTAGTGTCCGAGGAGTAGGCAAAATTAGCCGAACCTCGTAAATTCTGGTATTCCTTTTATTGTTGTTTTATTGTCTTATTTATTATTTAGTGACTGTCATAATTTTTGATATAATAGTTGTGACTAATTTACACTATATATATTTGACTTCCGCAACAATTACTACGGTACGTTTTTGTTGTAAGTTCTGCGGTTATAATTAATTTTGTATTAAACAAGTTATGCCTGAATTCATGGTGCAAATAAGGTGCTTTAAGTCTCATACTCCAAATTAAACCCATTCACTTAGAAGGACTATATTATATGTATAGCTTTTTGGAGCAGTATTCGTATTACATAAAAAAGATCATATTATAGATATTAAATTGAAGTATAAATTATCCCATTCTTTTAAGTAGGGGTGTACAAACAGAATCGGAAAACTGCACCAAACTGATTAAAATTCTGCTATAATTTGATTTGGTTTGGTATTGAGTTAAGAAATTCGAACCAAACCGACATATAAATATATAATTTTTATATATACTTTTAAGATTTTACATAGAATTTTTCAGGGTACACCCCATTTTAAGTATAACCTAGGTCATTCGTCAAAATGCACACATACACTATAAAAAAACAGAAATTAGCTATGAACTTCGCGGTGAATGCGATAGCGACAGGTTTTTGTGTTTGGATACATATTTTGTTTGTCACTAATCCTTCTCTTATAATTAGAGTATTTTACTGGACTTTTTTTCTTTGTAGATTTTATAATCCAACGATTCATTCACCTTTACTATTGCGAATAATACCTCCAACATATACCTCAGGGTTTGCTTTGCATGAACCATAAGTGTTTAATTTGATAGTGATTACATGTCTCGATTATGAGTTTAAACTCTAAAATCATACTTAAAATTAAAGGGCTTAGCTAAGTAGTTGGCCTGTAATATTGTGTTAATTTTCATACTAAATATAGTACTTCCCCTTAATAACGTAACTTTCAGCGTGCCTCAACTGACCTTAGAATTTGCCGGGACACTAAGCAATTTAAATGGTTAAGATTTGACATGGCCAAAAGCATGGTTTTATTTTTAAATTGCATGCATGTAACTCTTGCTTTCTGCGATAGATTTGCATCAATTCCAATTTCTACAAACATTTCGTGCTTATCAACAAGCTTTGTAAAAACCTTTATAAATTTAGTCCTTTTGGCAAAGTGTGTGTGATCCTTATTATTATTATTATTATTTTTTTTAAACCTAACTTAGCTATAGAGGTTGGTAAGAGGTAACTACTAACTCCCTTTAAATTTTCTTGAAATTCATGTTATTTTGATTCCTTTTTGTTTCTACATGAAGGAGAAGATTAAGATGTCGAATTTAGATCTAAGTGGATCAAAGAAAAGGAAGAGAAATGATCAAAGGGTTTTTAAGTTCAAGACTTTTGGTGAACAAGGGTTTCCTAGAGAGTTGATAGGGTGTAACTTTGAACAAAATGTTAAGCTTCTTTTGGAATTTGCACAGCCACAAGAAAATGGTGAACACGCCATGGCTATCTGGTCATTTCAGCTAGAAGTTCATCGACATCCGCCGATGTATATTTTCTTGTTTGTTGTTGAAGAACCAGTTGAATTGTCCCTCAATCCTCATTGCAAACACTGTCAATATATAGGTACATACAAAACTTCCGTATCTGAGAACTGTTTGTTGTTCAATTTTGGACATTGTGTAGTTATATTGTTAACAGTTTGTTTAACTTTCTTGATTCAAGAAATATTGATCATGACTAATTAACTGATAAAAACATTGTTGATAAAAAAGTATAGTACCTAACCTGCTAATATGTTAAGGTACACTTATCAGAGGCGAAGCTAAAATTTGAACTTTATCGGTTCAGAATTCTAATCCTTTATACATACTCAATAAGTTTTTCAAGATAAATATAAGGCTTGAACCAAAGTCGAACCTGTAAGCGACATGCTGGCTCTGCCGATAGTGCAAAAAGTCTTTATATTATCAACTAAATATGTATATTGCAAATGGTAGGATAGTGAATGTACTTAAGAATAGAAATGCTTCGTAATATGTAACTTCATTGTTAGGTTCGTGTCTGGTGAAATATGGACGTGATTTGTCTCCATAAACATGTCGGGAAATCAATAAGTGAATCACTGTAACTTATAAAATTTTCGATAAGTTTTAGGTAGGTTTTGTGTCAAGATAAATGAGAATATTTAGCAAATTTTAACTAATTCGGCACGACGATCCTTACGAAAGTCTGCCTTTAAAGTATGTCGAATCTCGACTTTTTCCAATAATTATAATCTTAAATTTAAGAAAATGATAATTGAAAAGGTGCCGTGATATAAAGAATAGAAGGAATCTTTAGAGCTCTAATACTAACTTAGAAATTATTTTGGTGGAATGACCCAACTATGCGGGTTTCACGAATTTATATTACAATTAGTCAATCACTATAACGCTACAACAAAGACTAAAATGTAATAAATACAAAGCTACATGTATGACAATACAATCAAATCAAGTGTGTTAACATAATATATTATAGTAATAATTTCTAATTATCCTATAAATCTTCCGAATAGATGCAGAATATTCCCTAACAATAATAAAACTTACATACACATGCAACACAAAGACTTTTAGGGTGTGTTTGGTACGAAGGAAAATATTTTCTGGAAAATATTTTCCAATTTTCCCATGTTTGGTTGGCTTAAATATTTTGGAAAATATTTTCCTTATCAATTCATTGTTTTCCTTATCAAAAGAAGGGAAAACATTTTCCAAAGCTCCTTCTCAACCTTTCTCACCCTCACCAACCCACCTCACCCCCTCTCCAAAAAATATTTTTTTTTTAAATTTTAATTTTTCCGTTACCATCCACCCTACTACACCTCCAACCCACCCCGCAAAAAAAAAATTTTTACCTTAATGTTTTTTCTATAATTTTAAATTTTTGTTTTCTTATTTTTCTGCACCACCCACCCCACTCCCTACCCTCCCCACAAAAAAATAATTTTACTTGTTTTTTGTAATTTAAATTTTTGTTTTTTTCGTTCTACTGCCCCTTCCCCCTCGCCCCAGCCCCCACCCCTTCCCCCCCTCCCCGAAAAAAATTAAAATATATTTTTCAGTTTTTAATTTATTATTTATCATTTAAATGCTCAATATTTTACAAGTTCCAAAATTATGAGTTCGGAAGTTTACGGGTTTAGAAATTATAAATTTACCGGTTCGAAAATACGCGATTTTTGCGTTAAAAAGTAAAGCATCACATTAATTCCTTTAGATTAGAGACTTCGGGGAGGTGAGGGGTGGGGGAGGTGGGAGGGGGTCGGGTAGGAGAGTTGCAAAAAAAATATTTTTCTAAAAAAGAACTATTTTTTACTCTCTAACCAAACATAGAAAATATATTCCGGAAAATATTTTTCACTTACCAACCAAACAAGAGAAAATAAGTGATAAAATCACTCATTTTCCATGAAAATATTTTCTAGGAAAACATTTTCCTTCATACCAAACACACCCTTAATCATTATTGTCGAGCTTGTTCTAGCATGTAACCTGCGGTCTTTTTTAGGTTACTAATCTCAATGACTATAGATGGTTACCAATATTATTTTTTTGTGTATCATATAATAAAATTCTTATACACCAAAGTGTATGATCGAAGAAAATCTTTGTGATCTTGAATTCTTATTTTAGGTAGGTTGTTTTTATATTCTCATGGTTGTAGTAACTCAAATGTAGCACAGGCTGGGGAAACCATCTGATATGCAACAAGAAGTATCATTTCCTATTGCCTTCAAAGGACACAGTAGCAGCTTGTTTGAGGTATGATCATCGAGAAGGCAATAACCAAAACATTTATAATATAAATGGTTGTGCAGTAGTAGGAGAAATTAGAAGTAAGTCGTCGTCGAATTTGATTGAATTAGAGGGTCATATAATGCATGGTGTGTTTCACTCTAATGGTTTTGGGCATTTGCTATGTATCAATGGATTGGAAACTGGTTCTGACTTGCCAGGCCACTCTATCATGGACTTCTGGGATCGTCTTTGCATTGGACTTCATGCAAGGTTTGTCATCCGTTTTATTTTATACGAACCTATTTGACGGCACGTAGAATTTAGAATTTTCTTTTTTCATATAGTTGGTGTCAAATAAAAATTCAACTTGTCTTTAGATAAAGAGGATTCTCAACGACTAAATAAAAGCTTGTGTATAAATATATGTTCTGATTATTAAGCAAGAGGTTTAACCTTTACCTAATATTCCAAGTTAATCATACTCTCTAATTCATATTATATGTCTTTTAAGATTTTTGCACAATCCTCTGTCTTAATAATAGAAATACATGTCAAAATATATCTTTTTATCAAACGTTTCACATAATTAATAGGATAAGGAAAAACCAAGAAATAGTAATACTAAACGATTTGCTATTTGTTTTGAAGGAAAGTGAGCTTAAGAGATATGTCACAAAAGAAAGGCATGGATCTAAGGCTACTCAACACAGTGGCCTATGGTGAACCATGGTTTGGACAGTGGGGCTACAGATTTGGTCGTGGAAGCTTTGGAGTAACTCAAGAAACATATAAAAGTGCAATGAATGCCATACAAAATATGCCATTAGCCTTATTAGCACATGACATTAATAATCATGAGATATTAACAGTGTTATCAAGGTATCAAATGTTATCAGGTCACTCATTAGTCACACTTTGTGACGCCTTTCATTTCATGCTGGAGCTCAAATCGCGAATTCCTAAAGAAAGCAACCTTAGCTCGTGTTACCCGGGGCTATTGGTAGATAACACATGTAGATGGTCTCCTAAACGCGTTGAGATGGCTATTAGGGTTGTTGTGGAAGCCCTAAAAAGAGCTGAATCGCTGTGGATTTCTAGGCAAGAGGTTCGTGATGCTGCTCGTGCTTACATTGGCGACACTGGATTACTAGATTTCGTGCTCAAGTCATTGGGAAATCATATTGTTGGCAAGTATTTAGTTCGTCGATGCTTAAATCCAGTAACCAAAGTTTTGGAATATTGTTTAGAGGATATATCTAAAGCATTCCCTAAACATGATCAAGGTTTTTGGGTTAATGACTCTAAAGGGAATCAACAATACAAAATCACATGGGTTCAACTTATGAAGGACATATATTTCCTGTACAAGAATATCCTAAAAGACCTCAAGGGCAGCTCTAATTACACAAGCATTATCTTTGCTACAATCCCAACAGCTTCTCGAATAATCTTGGACGCGAAATACTTCCTTAAGGATTATAAAGGGGAGGCGGATTCAAGAATTGAACTTGACAAATCCAAGATTTATTGTGCAATTATGTTGGCAACAAAGAATGGATTTGGGGTTGAAAAAAAAGTAATGACCCCATTTGAGTGCTTCATATTAAGAAAAGATGTCACATTTGATGAGCTAAAGATTGAAGTGGAAAGAACATTTGGGAATATCTATTGGGGACTAAGGAACTTTTCCATAAGATCGATTAACAATTTGAGTCCTATTATTGGTACAGAATTGGTTTTTAATGTGATCAAACCTGGAAACAAGATTGTTTTAGGAGGAACTGTGACCAATATTGATCATAATAATATAGCAATATTTGAAGGAATTAAGGATAATATTGTTGTGGATTGCCTTTGTGGGACTAAAGATGAAGATGGTGAGAGGATGGTTTGTTGTGATATTTGTGAAGTTTGGCAGCATACTCGTTGTGTTAATATCCCAAACCAAGAAGCTATTCCAGATATATTCCTTTGTAGTAAGTGTGAGCAAGATATCCTACAATTCCCTTCATTGCCTTAGCTAATCTATAAGCAAAAGAAGATCTTTTGAAATAGTTAATATATGTCACAACTATTTATACATTTACTACTATTTGAGTAGGAAGAAATGGTTTATGGGTATGGGATTATAATACTAATCCATTTCACACTATTGTTTTGTTTAAATCAAAAACTAATTAATGAGAATAGTCATCATAATCTTCTAGATCTATATATCTTGTTTGTCTATGCATGTACAAGTTCTATGTAAACCGTTGGTATCTCCACGAATTATATATGTGGGTATCCATTTAAAGCTTATCTAAAGAGGCGGCTCTAGCTAGGTTTAAAATTTATAGGCTGTTGTAGCAACATCAAGTTAATGGATAATAATAACTAAGTTTACGGTCAATTATTTATACATACAACCACAGATCTAGATAACAAGCTAAGATACTCAATAACTTTTGCGCGGACTATGTAGTTTGCTTGTCTGTTTTTCCAGTCCTTTTAGTTTTCTCTTTCATCATTTATATAAATATTTCTTTCACCGGATCGATTAATTTCAAGGGTTATCTAGTATCTCATACCAATACAGCTACCGATAAAGAAATTTATTTACCCTTAATAATGAATAACAATTGAACTTATACACGATTTTAAGGATATGTGGACTAATTCAATACGTGGATATGTGGATTAATAACGTTAGTTAAAAAAACAAAAGATATAGTAAATAGCCAAACCAGTGATGATAGTGAGCCCAAGCTCGGCTAAAGGCTTAACAAGAAACTTGCCTTCGGTTCCGAGCTAAAACTTGTGAAGAGCTTATGAACGGAAACCAAAACTTTGAATAACTTTTAGAAACAGAGAGAACAAAAGTATATTCTCTTGGTATGTGTGTTACAGAGTGTCTAATGAATAATTAGCTTCTCTTTATATAATATGAGAGTTTTACCCTAGGTACAATTCTAAGAAAGGTAAAAATCTTTCTTTTCGCTAGTCACTGATTTTCTGCTGATACGGGCCGAGATTCACGCCATGATATCCAGTTGGGCACGATATCACATCCCTTTGTTAATCGTGTGCAGTCGTTTGGTAATGCTGTCGGAGGTCTTGGGACTCGAACCGAACCGGAGGCGCGTGGTCTTGATGGCTCCAAGAGCAGGTGTTTTGCTCGGCTCCTAATACGAGAGGTTCCTGGCTCTGATTCTGATTCCTTACAGTCACGTCCTTGCTTCATTTGCCTTACCGGGAAATCGGGGTGCTCATTAGACTCAATTTTACCCGTATACAAATAGTCCCCTCGTTTCTCAGAGAGTAGGTTTGCCGAAATGATGGGAAACGATAGATGTTCTCCGATTCCTTCCTCCGTACATGTCACGACCCGGATTTTCCACCATCGGGAGTCGTTATGGCGCCTACTAGTGAAAGCTAAGCAAGCCAACCAGTTGAATTATTTACCTTATTTCCATTTTTAATCCGTTAACAGTTAAGAACTAGCATTTAATAAACAACAGAACTTAATATGCGGAAGTGTGAAATGAAATATTTTAGTCATACTACCAATACCAATCCATAACAAAACTACCCAAGACCGGTGTCACAATTTCACAGACGGTCTAGGAGTACTACAAGTAAAGGTGTGAAGAAAATAATATAACACTGTCTCTGGAAATACATGAAAGAAACAAGATAAAAAGATAGAAGGAGACGCCAAGGCCTGCGAACGCCTGTAGGACTACCTGGGGTCGCCTGATGAACAAGAAGCAGAAATATGACTGCGGACCGAAAGCTATAACACCAGGATCTGCACAAAAGAGTGCATAGTGTAGTATCAGCACAACCAACCCTATGTGCTGGTAAATGCCTCGACAAACCTCGGCGAAGTAGTGATGAGGCTAGGACCAGACTACCAATATGCAGTTAAATCACATACATCGGAAAAATGAAAGTAGAAATGTACAGTCAAGGATGGGAGGCGGAAGCATGCTGCGGGGAAGCATCAAATGATAACTGGAGAACAATAGGTATATATAAGGAACACCATAACTTAACTTTCAACAAGAATCAGAAACCAAACAAATGCACGGTATCACCCTTCATGTTTTTACTCTCTTTCTCACCATAAGAATCAATATAATCTGCACGACATCACCCTTCGAGCTTTTACTCTCATCCTCACGATAAATATCAATATAATCGGCACAAAATGGTACATCGTGCGGCACAGCATCACCCTTCGTGCTTTTGCACTCTTCCTCACAAAAGCATACGTGACATTACCGTTCGTGCTTTAACACTTTCTCACCAAAATAATGCACGACATCGCCCTTTGTGCTTTAACAGACTCCCTTACCCAAACAACAATCACAAATAATAAGGGCAAGAAATAAATGAAATCACAAATAAAATCCCGGCAAGGGAAAGATATCAAAAGTAACAACATTCCATCAAGAAAGCATATGAAAAGCAACAACATCCTGGCAAGGAAACAATATTAAAAGTAACAACATCCCTGCAAGGGAGCAATTATCGTAAACCTCTTTCCTTTTTCACATTTACTTCACAACTCTATTCACAATTTGAGCCAATGCTCTATAAGGTTAAATTACTAATTATACTTCCACAATTTACTTTACAACTTGAGCCAACACTCTCCAATGTTCAAATATCAATATTCTTTCTATGAGCCTTGCTCAATAACAACAATCATCAAATTAAGCATGATCAATACAAACAGAGTCACATAAATCACAACATAAGACTCGGGAGCATGCTTGACACCAATTACTCGTAACTATGCCTATACGTCGTACTCAACAGATAACACATAGCAAATAGGACACAACTTGTTACGACCCTAGTTCACCAATCGTGAACCTATCATGACGACACCCAGTCTTCGCGACTAGGTAAGCCTAACACGATGCGGAATATAAAATTTCATGCACAAAAAGGATAAGATAACATCGGAAAAAAATGTAAATGAAATGTAATAAGTGCCGCTTGGCACATACACTTCGCCAAAACACACTAAGTAACATACTACCAAGACCCGGAAACCCACGGGCAACACAGACTAAGAGAAGAATACAACTGTGGCTCTATACATCAAGAATGTCTAAACAATGAGAATAAGGGAAAATAACTGCTATCACTAATGAGAATAGAAGGAGACTGTCTGGATCCGCGGACGTGGCAGATCATACCTCAAGTCTCCTGAAGTGCTGCTAGATCACCTGAAATGTGCCTGACCTGATGTACCTGGATCTGCACAACAAAAGTGTGCAGAAGAGTAGTATGAGTACACCACGGCGGTACTCAGTAAGTGCCAAGCCTAACCTCGATGGAGTAGTGACGAGGAAGGTCAGGGCCCTACCGAGAGACAATAACACAATGATAATAACAATAATAAGCAGTTTAAATAAGAATGAGTCTGAAATAACAACAATAAAGTAATTACCGCAATCGTCTACAATTAAGCTACAACAAGTAACCAACACAACATAAATTCAATTCAGCAAGTCCAGGATCTATGGGAATTGAACCCGCAGTCCCTCTCTATATCCAACAACTCATGATCTCCGAGAATTGAACCCGCAGTCCCTACATCAGTGTCTCTGGGTCTCCGGGAATCGAACCCGCAGCCCTAGGATCTCCGGGAATCGAACCCGCAGTCCGTATCTCAATATCTCAATAAACTCTGGGTCTTCGGGAATTGAATCTGCAGCCCTTGGAACTCCGGGAATCGAACCCGCAGTCCGTATCTCAACAACTTCGGGTATGCGGGAATCGAACCCGCAGCCCTTGGATCTCCGGGAATTGAACCCGCAGTCCACAAACACAAACATAGTCAATAAGAGGAAAAACACAGAGAAATATGAAATACATAACTACAATTTTCACCAAAACCAGCATCAACAAGTTCCAGGAAGTTCAACTAAGACAAGTAGGCACTTAGACAGATAATCATATCTAGTCATGCTTTTCTAACTAATATCAGGTAAATATCACAATTGAATCAACTAAATAACAAGAATATCACGATTTGAACAGTTCAAGTAAGGTGGTTTTCCAACAATCTGCGCATGTACACGCCCGTCACCTCGCGTACAAGGCATTTAAATTAACACATAATATCCTAGGGGAGGAGGTTCCCCCACGCAAGGTTAGACAAGTCACTTACCTTGACTCCGGTATGAAACCGCTAAGAGACAACTCTCTTGCCATGAGTATCGGCCTCCACAGGTGTAGTATCTGATCAAAATCAATATAAATACATCAAAATAGGCCAATTGGGCATTACCCACTCGAAACAATTTGAAATACACCAAAAACCACAAGTTGTCAAAACCCGAATTTCGGTACGCTTCTCGAAAAATTATGAAAGTTACATATTCGGGTTCCTTATCTCAACACGAACGTGATGCCTCACTTCTCCCTCCAACGTGAACACGACACCCTCGACACGAACGCGATGCTCATTCCTACCTTGCCTACGCAAAAGCGGCCAGTGCCACTCGAACGCAAAGGCTTAAAGTCTGCTGCACAGAATCTGCAATTTTCTGCAGATTTTCTAAGTTTCAAATGCCCGGATGATGGTCCGAATTCAACCCGAGGCCCCCGGGACCCCAACAAAAAAAAACCAACCTACTCAAAAACATGATACGAACTTGTTCCAATCATAAAAACACGCCCTTAAACACATAAATCATCGAATTATAGTGGATTCAAGCCTAGGATTCAACTCAACTTCCAAAACTAACATTCAATCAAAAACCCGACCAAACGATGTCCGAATGACCTGAAAATTTGTAGACATATCCAAAATCACATAACGAAGCTACAACAATTGTCAGAATTCCATTCCGACTCCCGTATCAAAATCTCACCTACCGTTCGGATTTTGCCAAAATTTCAAACTTCGGCATTTCAAGCCTAACTGAGCTACAGACCTCCAAAATACATTCCGAACGCGCTCCCAACCCCGAAATCACATAACGCAGCTAATGGAACCATCGGATCTCCATTCCGAGGTCGTCTTAACACTGTTCTGAATACGGGCCATTTTTCAACTATAAGGCTCTCATTTAGGGACTAAGTGTCCCAAAACACTCCAAATTCTAGAACCGAACCTCCCGGCAAACCACAATAGCATAAAAGAACTTAGGGGAATAGTTAAATTGGGGATCGGGGCGTAAATTTCATAAACGACCGGCCGGGTCGTTACATCTTCCCACACTTAAAAGATTCGTTCGTCCTCGAACGAGCATAGAAAACATACCTGTAGTGGTGAAGAGATGAGGGTACTGGCTGCGCATATCCTGCTCGGTCTCCCTAGTAGCCTCCTCAACCGGCTGACCCCGCCACTGGACCTTTACTGAAGCGATGTTCTTTAACCTTAGCTTCCTAATTTGCCTGTCTAGAATGGCCACTGGCTCCTCAACATAAGACAAATCCTCGTCTAGCTAGAAGTGAAATCCAACATGTGCGACGGGTTACCATGGTATCTCCGGGGCATAGAGACATAAAACACGGGATGGACCCCGGCTAGGCTGGGAGGTAAGGCCAGCTCATAAACAACCTCCCCAACACACCTCAAAATCTCAAAAGGGCCAATAAATCTCAGACTCAGCTGAGCACATTAGCCTGATATAATCTGAAGATATTCCCTCTTGTTCAAACAAATAAGTCTTAGAGCCTAATTCCAATATCCAGAATTCTATGTCAGTCATGTTTTCATCAAGTGATCACTCAATATTCCTCAAACGCCGTCCTCAAACATGACTGCATAACCTTGCTGGATTATTACCTTGCAACACAAAATCCACAGGACCACGATAATATTTTGTAACCAAATTAGCCAAAAATTCGACGAATCAGATGCTCTCATTGCAGCTCATAGTTTACATAAGTCTTGTTCTAACTTTTACAATACTGACACGACGGAAGAGATGTGCCGGTATTCATAACCAACTACTGAATCAACAATTCATTGGGTCTATACTCCCGACAAGATCCATTACCTTGTCCTAAACCAGAGAATGATCTTTTTCTCTATAATATACTTCATATAATCAGTTTGCACTAACCCCAAATCCCATAACCTCATCTCACCCAGTACGAACTGCTCAGGCGATAAGCCACCTCAGACATAATCAAAATTCCTACAAGATGACGCAATGTGTCAGTATGCCACTAATTCGTACATGATACAAAAGGAAGGCGAAAAATAGAGAGAACTATTCAACTCTCACACTAACATGGACTTCCTCAGAAAAATAGGAAACAGAACACATAACAGCAAACATGGACACTGAAATAAACATCACACTCTTGCGGCATGCAACCCAATCCCAACAATATACCCATGGCGGCGTGCCACCCGATCCAAACAATATAACCATGGCGGCGTGCCATCCAATCCAAACAATATAACCATGGCCGCGTGCCACCGGTCCAAACAATATGACCATGGCAGCGTGCCACCCGACCCATATATAAAACTCACAAAAGGAGCCATACGTCGAGCTGAATAGCTCATCACATCAAAATATTGAATATCGGTCATGAGCACACTAAGGTGCATAATATCGATCACAAGGAAATATATAGCGTTATAGGCTACAAACTCAAGCACAACTGTGGTGCGATACATAATCTAAGTCTCAAGAGCCATCATGCTCATATAACATCACCGCTGAGCGGAACCTCAACACATAAGGAATTTACCAAGCCGTCTCACAACTCGTACGACGTAATATATCTTTACATGAATTAACTAACCACGAAATAAGATCGCGACTATCCCTCCATAAGGAGCGCATTGTTTAGATTAACACAACTGGCTTGACGTAAGGCTCATTTCCACATTTAAATCTGTCCACCGACCTTAAGTCTATCCTTGGTCGTGCCAAGCTAAGTCAATAATATTTCACAGGTCTATAACCCAATAAGCAAAGTGCCCTCCAGACATAAATTCTCAAATGGATGATATCACCAAAATCCTCATACTTGGTTTAAATTTCTTACCAAATCAAGTGATTACATGTCACACCTATACAATCTTCTTGTGGGACAAGCTCCCACCATCTTCCGAATAATTAAACGGGCCTGCACATTCAAACGACCGGTTGCACTGACACTGAAAAGCGATCAGGAGTCCTTAACTGAGATGCAAAGCCTTTCTCACAGAACACCGATCTCAAGTGATACCGACGTTAATACCCATCTTACTCAAAACACCGAAACTCCTTTCCTGCTCATCCGAGCTCTTTATATCACATTCATTGACCAAACTGCGACCTTGGTCCTTACTTCGAATTCCATACCACTCACTACACCTCACGTGCCGATATACGATAGACACGATTTCCATCACAACTCTAGAACTGACGATAGGCTAATACTTCATCACTTAAGACTTTCCATTTAACTCACTTCAGGAGAACTATAGCAACATACAGGCGAATTCTCATAACAATCGAATATGCCAATCTCTAAGTAGTGGTCCAAGCCACCATAACCCTTCCCGAGATCTGCCTACTCATAACAGGCCCCTAACAGAAGAATACTTCAGAATAACATCAATCACTGCGGCCGACAAGTCTTAAATGCACCGCCACAAATCACATGCATAACCCGATCATGTTGCATGAACCGATCATTGACACCAATATGCCAACTCAACTATGGCTAATCAATCTACTTCCTTCCAGTTTATCCTGGATTGCCTTAGAAATGTTAATATCTCCCTTTAATACCTAACTTATTCCAACCGCACTCACCCCGCGTGACCTTAAATCATGAGGCCATGCTATCTCAAGAACGACGACCATTTCATGTCTCTCAAATACTACACCACAAGTCAAAACATCATCGAACGTTTTGTGCCCTTCTTTATAAGTTGCTTCAAAAATTTGACTCCCAATTGTACTTATAGTCTAAGTATTATCAGGCACCACACTTTACCTCTTGAATTCACTAGGACCGCTATTGAGAGCCATCCGGCCCTGACTTGCCCCAGTATGCAACCAACTCTACTGAATTTTATAACATATGAATACCCTCTCGATAAAGCCCCCAGCGGAACCACTTCCCTCGCAACTTGCACCTATACGAGGCGTAAATCATGAATCTTCCCTCAAGTTTTAACACGAGCCAGTAAGGCTAACCATAATATGCATTCAACAATAAAGATACTCAAATTACCACACATGGTCATTTTCCGTGGCTGCAATAACCCATTAATATGCTAGTATCCAGAATTCATGCAGGTAATTAACCATGCGACCCAATCGTAAGCGGTGGGAGTCTCCCACTTAGCCCAAAGCCACTATTACATGACTCTCGAACACATTAGAACCATTCTCTCAAGTCGTTTACTCTTATTCAAGTGCAATTCACGTGATCCAACGAATATAACCACCCGTGCTCTATTAGCACTCTGACATCATAGGGTATGACCTCATCCCAATACAACTAAACATCTTCTCGCTCCATGCATCGAGCATTCTTTACCGTGACAACTTAAGACATACTGTGATTCTCACACCTACGAAGCACCATGTAGCCTTCGCCGAAATCTTCCCTGCTGATAATGAAAGGTAGAATTTATTAGGTACATAGGAACATCAAAAGTCCCAACATCATACCATACGAGCCTCAACTCTTGCCCATCCGCAAGTTTCAAAGAAACTTTTGAATAGCACCTAGATACATCGCAGGCCAAATCTGATATGACACATGACCCGTAATTTGATCATTGATAGTGAAATCCTTTCACTTGGTACGAAGCCATAAGATACATTTTTCTAATCCATGACAATAGCCTTTATCATTTGTACGTCTTCATCATAAGACAGCCCAAAACATTCGTTTAGTACATGTCCTTCTTAAGACAGTTAAACTCATTTCCCCCAGTATCTCTGCTGGCTGAATCCTTCGCTAAATAGATATCTCATATGAACCATATAGTCTTTATTACCACCAACTATCTTTAGATCTACATCCACTTTGCGATTCTACCATTATTGTGACGATTAGGTAATTAAGTAAACCTTTTCAAGACCGTACTTATCAACAGAATGTCAGAACCTAGTGCACCCCCATGTGTACAATTGAAGATCTATCAATTCTCTTGCATTATCGATATGGATGACACGCGATAATAATGGTTGAGTAAATTCTTGACTCCCTTGAGATCCCTCTGCAGCGTCACGAACCGTCGGCGCATACTTGATACCGAGTGCGCAATTTCAATACACGAGTGGATGCAAAAGAACATGTGACATAGGCTCCAACTGAATAAATGGTGCACAATAAGGAATTCAAAGAATTGAAGAGTTTCCTAAACAGTTACATAGCCCCTCGTAGATAAATACAGACGTCTCCGTATCGATGAGCGAGAATCTAAGTAACCGGTCTGTGTCCCGTGACTCCTACGAACCTAGAGCTCTGATACCAACTTGTCACGACCCTAGTTCACCAATCGTGAACCTGTCATGACGACACCCAGTCTTCGCGACTAGGTAAGCCTAACACGATGCGAAATATAAAATTTCATGCTCAAAAAGGATAAGATAACAACGGAAAAAAAATGTAAATGAAATGTAATAAGTGCCGCTTGGCACATACACTTCGCCAAAACACACTAAGCAACATACTACCAAGACCCGGAAACCCACGGGCAACACAGACTAAGAGAAGAGTACAACTGTGGCTCTATACATCAAGAATGTCTAAACAACGAGAATAAGGGAAAATAACTGCTATCACTAATGAGAATAGAAGGAGACTGTCTGGATCCGCGGACGTGGCAGATCGTACCTCAAGTCTCCTGAAGTGCTGCTAGATCACCTGAAATGTGCCTGACCTGATGTACATGGATCTGCCCAATAAAAGTGTGCAGAAGAGTAGTATGAGTACATCACGGTGGTACTCAGTAAGTGCCAAGCCTAACCTCGATGGAGTAGTGACGAGGAAGGTCAGGGCCCTACCGAGAGACAATAACACAATGATAATAACAATAATAAGCAGTTTAAATAAGAATGAGTCTGAAATAACAACAATAAAGTAATTACCGCAATCGTCTACAATTAAGCTACAACAAGTAACTAACACAACATAAATTTAATTCAGCAAGTCCAGGATATATGGGAATTGAACCCGCAGTCCCTCTCTATAACCAACAACTCAGGATCTCCGGGAATTAAACCCGCAGTCCCTACATCAGTGTCTCTGGGTCCCCGGGAATCGAACCCACAGCCCTAGGATCTCCGGGAATCGAACTCGCAGTCCGTATCTCAATATCTCAATAAACTTCGGGTCTCCCGGAATCGAACCCGCAGTCCGTACAACAACTTCGGGTCTGCGGGAATCGAACCCGCAGCCATTGGATCTCCGGGAATTGAACTCGCAGTCCACAAACACAAACACAGTCAATAAGAGGAAAAACACAGAGAAATATGAAATACATAACTACAATTTACACCAAAACCAGCATCAACAAGTTCTAGGAAGTTCAACTAAGACAAGTAGGCACTTAGACAGATAATCATATCTAGTCATGCTTTTCTAACTAATATCAGGTAAATATCACAGTTGAATAAACTAAATAACAAGAATATCACGATTTGAACAGTTCAAGTAAGGCGGTTTTCCAACAATCTGCGCATGTACATGCCCGTCACCACGCGTACAAGGCATTTAAATTAACACATAATATCTTAGGGGATGAGGTTCCCCCACGCAAGGTTAGACAAGTCACTTACCTCGACTCCGGTACGAAACCGCTAAGAGATAATTCTCTTGCCACGAGTATCGGCCTCCACAGGTGTAGTATCTGATCAAAATCAATAGAAATACATAAAAATAGGTCAATTGGGCATTACCCAATCGAAACAATTCGAAATACACCAAAAATCACAAGTTGTCAAAACTCGACTTTTGGTACGCTTCTCGAAAAATTACGAAAGTTACATATTTGGGTTCCTTATCTCAACACGAGTCTATGCATATAAAAGTTACCAAAATCGGACTCTATTTGCCCATTCAAATCGACGATTTACCATAATTTTGGCCTAGGACTAAAATCCTCCATTAATCTTCCATTAACAATGAAATACTCAAAGATTCCATGATAAAATAACGTAATTAGGACATAAAACTTACCTCCGATGAATACCCGATGAATTCCTAGCAATTTCCTGTGAGTTTCTCTCTCCAAGACTCAAAAATGGTGTTTTTGTATATGAAACCCGCGACTGAACCGTTCTGGAATTTAATTCACTGCCAGACAAATTAACGCTACGCATTCGCGTTACTGCTCACGCGTTCGCGAAGCACAGTTCGATCTTCCACTACGCGAACGCGACGTGTCCCACGCGTTCGCGATGAACAACTTTTCAGCCAACCGATTTTCTTCTACGCGAACCCGTACCCTGGGACGCGAACGCGATGCCTCACTTATCCCTCCAACGCGAACCCGACACCCTCGACATGAACGCGATGCTCAATCCTGCCTTGCCTACGCGAACGCAGCCAGGGCCACGCGAACGCGAAGGCTTAAAGTCTGCTGCACAGAATCTGCAATTTTCTGCAGATTTTCTAAGTTTCAAATGCCCGGATGATGGTTCGAATTCACCCCGAGGCCCCCGGGACCGCAACGAAAACCACCAACCTACTCTAAAACATGATACGAACTTGTTCCAATCATAAAAACACGCCCTTAAACACAGGAATCATCGAATTATAGCGGATTCAAGCCTAGGATTCAACTCAACTTCCGAAACTAACATTCAATCAAAAACCCGAGCAAACGACGTCCGAATGACCTGAAAATTTGCAGACCAATCCAAGATTACATAACGAAGCTACAACAATTGTCAGAATTCCATTCTGACTCCCGTATCAAAATCTCACCTACCGTTAGGATTTCGCCAAAATTTCAAACTTCGGCATTTCAGGCCTAACAGAGCTACAGACCTCCAAAATATATTCCGAACGCTCTCCCGACACCGAAATCACCTAACGAAGCTAATGGAACCATCGGATCTCTGTTCCGAGGTTGTCTTAACATTGTTCCGAATATGGGCCATTTTTCAACTATAAGGCTCTTATTTAGGGACTAAGTGTCCCAAAACACTCCAAATTCTAGAACCGAACCTCCCGGCAAAACACAATAGCATAAAAGAACTTAGGGAAACAGTTAAATTGGGGATCGAGGCATAAATTTAAAAAACGACCGGCCGGGTCGTTACATAACGCCTAATCCCTCAAGCTAAGATTAGACCGAACTCTTACCTCAATGCCACGAACGCAATTCAAGCCTCAACTATCACTTTACCTCTTTAATCCACCATCAAATCGCTTGTATCAAGTCACAAGTTACTTAACTATATCAATAAATTCTAAATAAATAATTTCTAATACATGAAAATACATTTTCTAAAGTTTTTCACTAAAGATCAAAAATCGACCCCGGCCTTGCTTGGTCCAAACCCGAAATTCGGACCAAAACCCGAGTACCCATTCACCCTGAGCCCGGATGTATAATTGGTCTTGGAGTCCGACCTCAATTTGAGGTCTAAATCTCCAAATTTTAATATTCTTAGGTTTTACCCAAAATTGGCAATTCCACCAATGAAAACCCTATATTCTAGGATGGAATCTTGTAAAAAGAAGTTAATAAGTAAAAAAAATGAGTTTAAAATCACTTGTGTTTTGGGGAAAGAAAGAGTGCTTTAGCAATCGCCCTTTATGTTTCAGGCTTCTGAAAATGGAAAAATAACTCAAAAGTCCCATTTATATACTCCTCTCAGACCCTTACAACAGACCGCACAAAATGGGATTGCGGTCACGGAGCTCTACCGCGGACCGCAAGAAATTGAGCGCGGCCGCACAGGTATGGCCTTCCCCTACCGCGGACTGCATAATTCCCTCCGCGGTCGCGAAGTCCCCACCTCACCCACAAGAAACCATTGCGGACCGCATGTCTAGTTAAGAGATCTGCAACTTCTCTAAACCTACAATAGCTATGTTCTAAGTTTAAATTCACTCAGTGGCCTATCCAAAACTCATCCGAGCCCTCGGGGCTCCAAACAAAACATGCACACCAATCTAAAAATATCATATAGACTTGCTCATGCAATCAAATCGCCAAAATAACATCAATAACTATAAATTAATCCCCAAAACTCATCATTTTTCTCAAGAGTACTTAAAGTTTATTATTTCTCAACCCGATGTCCAAATTACGTTAAATAAACTCCATTTTCACCAAATTTCACAGTTATTATTTAAATTTTATAATAAGTTTGTACAGGGCTCCAAAACCAAAATACGGTCCCGATACCAATGGTTTCAAACATTAATTCTTTTTTTTTATTTCATAAATAATTCCGTAAAATAATTTCTTTCAAAAATTAATTTCTAAGGCTTGGGACTTCAGAATTCATTTTCGGGCATACACCCAAGTCCCATAACCGGGGACCTCCCGAAATCATCGGAACACAGATCCGGTTCCATTTGCTCAAAATATTGACCAAATTCAACCATAATCAAATTTTAACTTTAGAAATTTCTATTTCTCATATTTTCATATAAAAGCTTTTCGGATGTACGTCCGGACCACGCATGCAAATCGAGGTGAGGTAAAAGAAGGGTTTTAAGACCTCGAAACACGTAATTTACTTATAGACCAAGTGATGACCTTTTTGGGTCATCACAATACATTACAACGAAGGGGCCGAAATGTCTCATCATTCGAGTCGTTCTGACTTCGGACACATGTTGCTCATTGGCTGGTTGCCCTCGAATGCGAATCGTCGACTTTTTCCCTATAAAAGCTTCCATCCTTTATTCTTTTCCTACTTTTAACCAAGCTTTTACATTCGAGATTTCCAGCTATCACCAAACCTGTTCCAAACCTTCATATCTCCATCCTTGTTCTTCAACTTTCATAGCGATTTTCAGGTTTTTATCCAGATTTCCTTCAAATTTTCGTACTCTATTCTTCATCCTTCAAACTCATATTTTTAAACCTTCATCTTAATTTTTTAAATCGTCAAGCTTCCCAGATAACAATGGCTAAAACATCAAAATCTGTTCCTCAACAAGTCGCCTCTTCATCTTTCCAAGAAGTCGCCAGTACTGAGGCGGATGCTCCTGAAGTAGTTTCCCTCAAAATGGCTTCTTTAAGGTGGCTATCGACAAACTGGCCCTCAAACCTCCTTTGAAAGTGTTTATTCTCAAGGGATGCTCAATTGAAAACAAATTTAAGGTCGAGAAACCCTTACGCAAACATGACCGGGGTGAAGGAGCATCAAGGTACATATGTTCTGTAATCGAAGACGTTCGTCAGGTCGTCCGAAAGGACTGTAATTGGGAAGGAAAGAATGTGATAGCCCTTGAGCCCAAGATGTCATTGCTACCGACATGGAGGTGTACTTAAGTGTTTATGCTTATCCCTTCATACTAGGCCCAGTGGACCCAATTTTTCTGGATTTTGTTCAAGAGGTACGAGGTGTGCCTCTGCTAAATCCATCCATCTCTATTGAGGATCATGATACTCCTTCACTACTTTGTGAACAAGATTTAGTCTTGTCGATTCACGATCGATCATCTACTTCGTTTATGCTATTCTAAATTTTCTGAGAAGGACTGATCAAGCTTACTCACCTGACTAGCGAGGCCCCATCTTTGAGTATTGATGAAGACAAACACCGAGGCTGGCAGGGATGCTTCATTCGGTTGAAGACCAAAGATTTGATTCCCCCCGAGTTCATGCCTTTCCCTTAGAAGTGGAACGTATCTCGTAAGTGCAATCTCTCCTTAAAAGTAATTTTTTTAAATTTCTCCCTTCACATTCATACTTGTGGTTGTGTAGCCGTTGCCCTAGCTAAAGAAATGGATCGAAAGAATCTATACGCTATTAACGTGCTCCAAACGTACATGTAGCGGGATTTTGAAAGTCCGATGCGAGGCCCATTCTCATGGTAAGGCCTCTATCAGAATAGTTAATACCATGCTTCTAAGTTTCATCATACTGACGTTCCTTCCTTTTTGTTTTTACAGGTTTCCTAAGACTACCACTTAGGCGTTTGGAAGGGGATAAGGATGTGTTCTTATCCGTTGATCCCTCCGTTATGGGGAATCCTGGGGCTACCATGGAGGAAAAGCAGAAAAGAAAGGAAACCTTTGGGCTCCCCAAGCCCCGAGATGAAGAAAAAAAAGAAGAGAGTGGCTCGCAAGCCTAGGAAGTGCTCTAGCTCCCGAGTTCCAGACTCTAATTCTTTTCTCCGGCTTAGAGATGAGAGGAAGTCCTCATTTTAGTCACCCACAAGGTGAAACTTCCCAGGGGCAAGAGACATCGGAGGGGGAGACTCATGAGGCCGACCTCCCTCAAACTCGAGAGGTCGATATGGAGACCCGGGGTAGGTCTCCCCATGACACCAACTCTGCTCGGAAGGAACCACCCGGTATAATAGAGATTTTAGGGACGCTCTCCTACATCGATTGCATGCTCGAGGAGGCCAAAGCATGAAAGGAGAAGTCCAATGAATGGGTCCATGGCATGGATGATCCCCTTCATTCCTTTTTAGATGGTGTGGACTCATCCGCTTGGAAGATTTCTCAAGTCTGAGTGACCTAGAAATTTTGAAGGACACATCCTCAGAAGTTGGCGGGCCGAGTTCGAGCCTGAAATAGATCAACCAGTTCCATACTCCGAGTGTAGAACCTGTCACACCTCCCTTTTTACTACCCTTTTCTCCGAAGAATAAGGTATACCCCATTAATTACTAATACACCCAGGGATAGGATATAATAATAACAACGGGGAAGGAGTTTTTCCACTTTAAGGACAATCGGAACGGGATTTATTTAGAGTTTAGAGTTGCCACTTGGGAAGATAATGGTGTCCCAAGTCACCGATTTAATCCCAAATCCGAGGAAATTGACTATGATTTAACAGTCTGCAAAACAAGGAATCCGGATAAGGAATTCTGTTAACCCGGGACAAGGTGTTAGGCACTCTCGAATTCCGTAGTTTTAACACGGTCGCTCAACTATCGTTTTTGGCTTATTTGATTTCTTTATATGATTTTACAAAATGTGAATGTCCCACTTTGATATTTTAATGACTTGCGATGTTGCGAAAACGCATTTCGGGTCACACCGCAACCAGTACGCCTGTGACTTTAATACATTTCAGCTTCGCCGGGATTTGAGATTTGAGTCACATAAATATGCACTGGTATTTAGGAATGTATATTTTAATCGTGCCTATAATGTCTACGTCTTATTATCTTTAGGAAAGACCGTGAAATTCGCTAAGCGGTCTTCCCGAGTCTAACATTCTTATTAAAGTTCAAATGGGGGCCCCGCATATTTTCATTTTTATACGAGGCTCATCCCTTTATTTTTAAGTCCAAACTTATCGAATACTATGTTTGCTTTTTTGTTCTTTCTCCTAACTGTGTTTCAGTTTTGGTATTTTCCGATTTTATTTATTATTATGTCCAGGCCAACTATCCATTTCCAAGCCTGGGCTTTGTAGACTATTATCAGTCTAATACACATAACTGGGCTTCTGAAACCTAATATATGCATATATCATTATTTAGAGGCCCGGTAATAAATTCAGTTGAATCAGGGCCTGTGTTTTCGATTAGGCCCAGATTAGACCGGAAAAATATAGAATAGAGCTGAAATCTCATAACAATTAGATAGACATTCATTAAACAACGAAACAAATCAACAAAAAGTTGTTTTTATTTCATAAACTACTGGAATACATTTCCATCAATACTAATTCTGAATTCTAATCACTAATTAACATTAACAGGACTTAAATGATAATACTGCTATTTCAACTACTTAGACAGTAATAACAATACTAACAGTGCAGATTTGAACTATTATTAGTTACTTGATTCTAACTTATACTATTGTAAATTGTTATTAAACTAGTTTGAGTGATAGAACAACTGTAACTCATCTACTTATTTCCTTTATAGACTAATTATCAGACTCTAGTTAACGAGATTAATCGATTACCATTTCAGATGTTAAGCTACTTTTAACTATGCGTCCATTTCCTGCGGGGTTGCAAGGTTCCCAAAGGGGGAGGTGAGGCTTCTGCCTCGGGTGCGACACCAGGGGTAGCGTTGATGGCAGCGCTACCACCGGCCTCGTTCATGGAACTCAGGAGGTTGGTGGTAACTTCTACCACAACTTTGGATCGAGTGTCATTTTCAGCCATTTCCAGACTTTTTCTGATGATCAGATCTTGTGGATGTATACTACGAGTTTGATTCTCGAAATCCCCACAGATGGCGCAAAATTGTTTGACCGAAAAGCTATCGCTTGCTTTATGGGTTAGGGACATTCAAAGAATCAATGAAGGGTAAATCCGAATCAATGGTAATATATCTTAAAGATCGACCTTTGGATTCGTGTATATGTTTTTCTTGTAAGAATGTGGTGGAGCTTAATCAAGTGTTTGAACAAGTAAGCAATAAAGAGATAATGGCAGAGAGAGAGAGAGTTGTATTATTAATGATCAATAATACTTGTGTTACAAATGAGGGGGACCCTTCCTTATATAGAAGGATGACCCCCTCGCCGACATATTACATCGTCCCAAAGCTATTGCTATTACAACGAAAGTATAGGAGAGGGGGAGTCGGGACGTTTGCTCGGGCGAGCCTGCTGATATGCTACTATGGATGAGGGCGTATCCTCTTCATCGTACGGATATGTCATCCGATGTCGATGGCCACGTAAGGGGGCGTGCTCGACCCGTATTGCATCCGAGTCACCCCATACATTTTGTATATGCGAGTACGTCACAATAATAAATGATAAATCACAGGTTCTTTTGTGGATACAATAATACATTTTGTAAAAATGTTTAATACTTACGCTTTAAGTTTAACTAAACATGGGGTACACTGGTTACTCAATTTTTTTTTTTTTTGAAGATTATAAATCTATGATTTTACTTTTCTCTTTAAAATTCATATTCAAGAGAATTTTCTTGCATTATAAAATACTTTTAAACCTTAGGACAGTTAATACATATTCTAATATAACTTTGAAGTGGAATAACAAAATAAAATTTATAAAAACTCTTAATATAACTTTGAAGTGGAATAACGAAAAAAAAATTGAGTTCAAATAAAAAGATAAAATTTTGCAATATATGTGAAAGTGTTTAGTTTCAATTTTAAATTATTCGAACAGAATGGATTAGGGTGAAGTCTTCTTCTCAAATATATTTGACGGTATCATTTCTATTATGCATAACAAACTTATCAGTTTTAATTCATCCGAGGACATATTTTAATCATTAAATTCAAATCCCCATTTATAATATGTATCTTCTATAGCAAAATAATTATTTCATGGCTTGATCAGATGCTAATTACACAAGTGTGAAGATATTGTCGTTTTATATCATGTCTGGTATAAGTCATGAAGATAAAGTTTGGGTGAGCCTTCGCTATCGTGGGCGAGATGGATAGATAGTAGTTATGAGCAGCAGTCCCCTGTGCCAATTAAAGTGGTCCCCTGTGCCAATTAAAGTGGCTGGTCCATTAAGTACTATAAGACTTTAGGCCAAACATTTTATAAAATCATCATACTTGTCTTTTTACTAGTTATTCTCTTTATTATTTTGGTAAGAGTCGGGAACAAGTACTTTAAAATAAAAAAATTAAAATTTTCAAGATCTTTAGAAACACAGTAAAGAATGTCTTGGACGGGTAATAAGATGGAAAATTCATAGAACTTGCTTTCAGTAAGAAGAAGATATAAGCAAGAAAGAATTAGCTTGGACAATTTGAGGTTGGAACCATTTACACTTTTATTTTGTTTTGATTAGCATACACTCGGATATCCCTAATTTGACTCATCATTCTCTATTTTGTATACTCTACGAAGGTAAAGAATAGCAGAAGAAGAATATTATTCGGAAACCTTATGCTAGCCCAAGATCGTTAACTAAGATTGGAGGATTCAACTAAGGAAGAGGAAGCTTTCAAAGGAGAAGAGATTTTTTGGAGAGAACTTTGTTTAGGAAAGAAGGCTTTCTTGAATTTGGCTTGGTTACAAATGAACAAGACACTTCCTATTTATACTAGCCTATGGATGATTCAAGATATGATGTTACATAATGTACAAAGAAGATTCTAGCAACCTTATCTTCTAACAACACTCTAGAATATCTAGATAAGTCTTATATTCCTACAACATTCTGGAACATCTAGATATGTCTACTAAATATCAAGGATACCATACTAGGACATTCTAGAGAATTTATATTTTTCCAAAACATTAACTTTATTCTTTTTCACACTCCCCCTTAAAGTAATTTTTTGGAAACTACTCCAAGCTTGTCACGGAAGAGCTCGAATGAAGCTTTAGCAAGTGACTTGGTGAAGATATCCGCAATATTCTCTTGACTTCGCACTTCCAAAGTATTGATAGTTCCATCAAGAACCTTTTCCCGAATAAAGTGATGTTCCACCTCAATGTGTTTAGTTCTTGCATGGAATACTGGATTGTTTGCAAGCTTGATGGCACTTTGATTATCTCCATAGATTGTAGTTGGCTTTGATATAGGTAGATGCAAGTCTTCAACAAGCCTTTGTAGCCATACACATTCTTGAGCAGTAAGAGCAGCTGCTTTATACTCTGCTTCCGTGGTTGACAAAGAAACTGAGTCTTGCTTCTTACTACACCAAGAAACACTTGTTCCACCACATAAAAATATATAGCCCGATGTAGATCTTCGGTCATCCAAATCACCACCAAAATCAACATCCGTATAACCAACTAACACCAAATCATTCTTCTTCTGAAAAAAACAAGCCCATGTCTGATGTTGAGTTGATATATTTTAAAATCCTCTTTGCAGCTTCTAAGTGAGGCTTTCTTGGCCTTTGCATAAATCTGCTTACATATCCCACTGAGAAGGTAATGTCCGGCCTTGTAATAGTCAAATATATGAGACTTCCAACCAGAGCCCGAAAAGGCTTGGGATCTGCAAGAATTGAGCCTTCGTCCCGCCTTAACCTTGTACTTATCTCAAGAGGAGTAGAACATATTTTTCTTTGCTTCAATCCAAACCTGTCAACAAGTTTCTTGGCATATCCTTCTTGAGTGACAAAGATACCATTGTTCATGTTTGTCACCTCTAGGCCAAGAAAATGGTGTAGTTCTCCTAACTTCTTGATATCAAATCTTATGGAAAGCTCATCTTGAAGCCTAGCAACTTCATCTTTATTGTTACCTGTTATTATCATATCATCCACGTACAAGAGAACAACCATGTACAAGTCTCCTTGTTTTTTAACAAATAAGCTAGGATCTGATTGTGATGCATCATACCCACAAAAATGAAGATACTGAGCAATTTTTCCATACCATGCTCGTGGAGCTTGCTTGAGGCCATAAAGAGCCTTCTTAAGTTTGCAGACATAATCAGGGTGTTATGCGAGGCTGCCAAGGCTAGCACAACTCTGACTGAGATCATCTTAGCCACCGGACTGAATGTTTCTTCATAATCTTCACCGTACTTTTGAGAAAATCCCCGAGCAACCAGCCTTGCTTTATATCTATCTATGGTGCCATCTGCTCGTCTTTTGATTTTGTAAACCCATTTACAAGAAATAGGTTGTATATCCTTCGGCTTTGGTACAAGGCTCCAAGTTTGATTTTTCATCAGAGCCTTCATTTCATCATCCATAGCAAGCTCCCACTCTTCGACTCCTTTAGCTTCTTCAAATGAGGAAGGTTCTTCATAATCAATTGGTCCTGCAAAGAAACATGAATGCGTACTGACAAAATTTTCATCTCTGAAGCGAGCTTGGCTTGATAATAGTTCTTTTTGGCCTTCCCGAACCACTTGAATCATCTTCTTGTTGAGTTTCATGTTGTTGAGGTTCGGGACTCCCCCTTTCTCTTAACTCCTCAGCAACTGTATTATCTAGAGAAGTACCTGCGATGGGAAAGCTTGAATCTCCATTATTTAAGGTTTTTGAACTAACTTCATCCAATGCATCTCCATAATATAAAGACACTTCGTCGAATATGACATCCCTTGAGACAACAAAGAGATGGGTCTTAGGATCCATGCACTTCCATCCCTTTTTTCTTTCATCATATCCGACAAAGATGCATTTCCTTGCCTTGGCATCTAACTTACTCCGCTGGGAATCTGGAATGTGAACATAACAAATAGAGCCTAAAATCCTAAGGTGTTTCACGCTAGGCTTTTCTCCAAACATTAATTCATATGGAGACTTCATATTATTTGGAGAAAGCGGCATCCTGTTAATCACATACGCTGCACATTTCATGCCTTCAGCCCACAAGGCTCTAGGTAAAATTTTGGCATGAAGCCAGCTCTTACATGTCTCAGTTAAGTGTCTGTAACGACCCGGCCCGTCGTTACGGGAATTACCACCCCGTTATCTTGCATTTACATATATTATGCTTTTAACACAGTATTGAAATATATTGGGTGAGTTAGGAGTGATTTGGATTGAAAATGAAACAAATAGCATGTTTGAAGAAAGCTTGAAAATGAAAGGTCAACCAAGAGTTGACTATTGAGTTAGAGTGCTCGGAACCCGATTCCGATGATTCGACTAGTTCCGGGGGATCATTTATGACTTAGGAGAACAATCAGAATTGAATTCGGAGGTCCGGTGTAGTTTTAAGCTTGAATTGGCGAATGTTGAATTTTGGCGAAACCGGATGGTAGGTGATATTTTGATCCGGGGGTCGGAATGGAATTCCGACAATTTCTGTAGCTTCGTTAGGTGATTTTGGATATGTCTGCAAATTTTCAGGTCATTCGGACATCGTTTGATCGGGTTTTGGATTGAATGTTAGTTTTGAAAGTTTTGAATAAACATAAGCTTGAATCCGCGTGTAATTGATGATTTTGATGTTTAGGAGGGTGTTTTTATGATTGGAACAAGTCCGTATCGTGTTTTGGAGTATGTTGGTGGTTTTCGTTGGGGTCCCGGGGGCCTCGGGGTGAATCCGGACCATCATCCGGCATTTTTGGAGTTTGAAAAGTCTGCTGTAAATTGCAGGTTGGTGCAGCAAGCCTTAAGCCTTCGCGTTCGCGTGGCCCAGGTCGCGTTCGCGAAGGCAGAGCTGGCTAAGGCATCGCGTTCGCGGTCAGGCTGCCGCGTTCGCGTAGGCAAGGTTGGACGAAGTTTCGCGTTCGCGTCCCAGATGGTCGCGTTCGCGTAGAAGAAATCCGGGGCTGGAGTTTGAACATCGCGAACGCGTTGGGTGCGTCGCGTCCGCGAAGGGTTGCAGGTTTTGAGCATCGCGAACGCGTGGCCAGCGTCGCGTTCGCGAAGGGTAAGGCAAGGCTGTTCATCGCGAACGCGTAGAGGGTCACGCGAACGCGATGAACAAGGGTGTCTGGCAGTGAATAAAAATCCAGAAACAGAGAGTTACGGGTTTACACCCCCAAAACACACATTTGAGCCCTAGAGAGAAGAAAACTCGAGGAAATCACTGAGAAGTCATCGGGTATTCGTCGGAGGTAATATTCTTGACTCAAAAACATCAATTTATGGTAGTATTAACATCAATCTTCATGAAATTGGGTTGAAATCTTGAAGAAATGTGGCCTAAGTTTTGAAAACGGGATTTTTGGATTTGGGAGGCCATTTAAACTCCGATTTCGATAAATTTTATATGCACGGACTCGTGGCGAGATAAGGATCGCGTTGGTACTAATTTCGGAATTTTCCGAGCAGTGGGGCCCGGGGTCGGGTTTTACCAACTTAGTGTAATTTTGCGAATTTCATATAAATTGAAGTGGGTTATGATTCTTTGACCCGTATTTGATATAATTATTGTTATTTGACTAGATTCTACACACGAGGCAATGAAATTCAAAGGAAAAGGCATCGCGGACGATTCTACGACCGGCTAGAGGTGAGTAGTTTGTGTATATTGTAGCCTGAGGGTTCGAAACCCCGGCTTAGCACATTGTGACGCTAATAGGGCGTGGCTCGCACACCGTGGCAGGTGCGGGATTGATTGTGATTGGGGATTGAGACTTGGTCCATCCCAGGAATGAATAATATGTTGTTAGTGTTGGAAATACACTGTATTTGCTATATTTGTGGGCTGTAAGCCTTGTTTGGGGCCTTGTGCCGATTTGTAGCGTCCTTAGAGGACAATATTTATGTGATAGCTGTAATTGCTTAAATCACTGATCTCAATCCTGGAAATTGAAATCACACTTTTGAAATGCTAAGTCACTGGCTTTTACAAACTTAATAAAGTTAAAGTATTTTTCATAAATTATGAATTGAGAACTGGAAATAAGGAAAATGAATTGTTTTGTGACTTAATTGCTTATTGTGGACTGAGTATGGGATCGGGCTGCACGCCGCAGTGGTTGATGTGAGGATCGGGCTGCACGCCGCAGCAGTATTGCGCTTGGGCTGTAGGAGCCCCTCCGGAGTCTGTACACACCCCCAGTGAGCGCCGTCGACGTTAAATGGGATCGGGCTACACGCCGTAGCAGTTATGTGCATTGCATTGCATTTGTATTTGTTGAATTATTCTGTGGTAGATGTATTGTATTGTTGTTGCTAGTTCGTAGGAGATTCGGACCGTAGTGTAGCTTCATATTGTGGTATTATGTGGATTTCTTACTGTCAGCTACATATATATATTTGTTACTCACTGAGTACTTAGTACTCACCCCTACTCCCTGCACCTTTTGTGTGCAGACTCAGGTACACAGGAGCAGTAGACGGACATCTCCAGCGTTTACATTGTCAAATCGAGTTGCTGAGGTAGCTGCCTACGTTCGCAGAGCCTAGCTTCTCCTCTCATTCCAGTTGTTATTGTATATTTTGTATTCAGACTTGAGTACTTCTATATCGTACTCTCTATTTCCTGTTGGGTTTTGTTAGAGGATCTAGACTTGTGACTCCGGATCTTTGGGAGTGTCAGTACTTTTGTTCGGTATTATTATTATTGGAGTTCTTAAACTCATATATTCTTCTTGGGTTGTCCATTTAGGGACTGGTATTGTGTTATAATTAAATTGTTGGTCTGGCTGGCCTAGCTTGATTGTTGGGCGCCATCACGACCGGATTTGGGTCGTGACAAGTTGGTATCAGAGCTCTAGGTTATTAGGACTCGCGAGTCATGAGCCGGTTTAGTAGGCTTTCGCAGATCGGTACGTAGACGTCCGTATCTATCTTCGAAGGGCTACCGAAACTTTAGGAAAAACCTCATTTTCTTGAATTCATATCGTGCGATTTGTGTTATCATGAAATTAAATCTTTCCATATTCTATTCTCTCGCGGATGGCGAGAACACGAGCTAACGGACGTGGCGGACGACCACCATTGGCACCCAGAGGCCGTGGTCGTGGTGAGGTGGGGCAGCAGCGCCAGCACCTGCTGACCCACCAGCCGATCAGACTCAGGACCAGATTCCAACGGTGAACGCTCCGGCAGCTCAGGTTCAGGCACCGGCAGTGCCTATTGTGATACCGGGTCTTCAGGAGACCTTGGCTCAGATATTATCAGTGTGCATAGGCTTGGCACAGGTAGTTGCTGCTGCTGCTGCAGTATCTTCTTCACAGGCAGGGGGAGGGAATCAGACCCCCGTGGCTCACACACCCGAGCCAGTTCAGCCAGTTGCGCCCGTTGCACCGGCTCCTGCATATGTGGTTCCAGTTATGCCCGACGATGAGCAGCGTCGTTTGGAGAGATTTGAGAGGCTACAGCCTCCGACATTCAGTGGAGCTGAGGGCGAGGATGCCCGGGGTTTTCTTGACCGATGTCAGCGCATGCTTCGCACCGCGGGTATTCTAGAGTCTAGCGGTGTTTCATTCACCACTTTCCAGTTCACAGGTGCAGCATTTCAGTGGTGGGAGGATTTCGAGAGGCGTAGGCCCGCTGGGGCAGTGCCCCTCACTTGGCAGCAGTTCTCCATGGTATTTTTGGAGAAGTACGTGCCTCGGTCTCGGAGAGAGGAGCTGCGACGTCAGTTCGAGTGGTTGAAGCAGGGAGAGATGACGGTTAATTAGTACGAGATGAGATTCACACAGTTAGCCCGTCATGCCATGTGGATGGTTCCTACCGACAGGGAGAGGATCCGGAGATTTATTGATGGTCTTATTTATCCCATCCGCATATTGATGACCCGGGAGAGAGTTTCTACGGTTACCTTTGAGGAGGTGGTTGATGCTGCCCGTCACATTGAGACAGATCGCCGCAGAGAGCGAGAGGAGAGAGAGGCTAAGAGGCCTCGTGGTACTGGCAGTTACAGTGGTGCTCCGTCTAGGGGTCAATTTCAGCATAGCAGAGGTCGCTCCTTCAGATCTCATCAGTCTGGACGTACAGAGTCCAGTGGGGTTTCATCTGATCGTGGTCGTCAAGGCCAGCAGGGTTATCAGGGTCAGCAGGGCCGCCAGCAGAGTCAGCCTGCACTGAGTGCTCTTCCAGCTCAGAGCTCTGCTCCTGTTTCCTCAGCACAGGATTCATCGGTAGCGAGGGGTCCTCAGCAGCCCCTTCTTCCATCTTCGGGCCGTTGTTTTGAGTGCGGTGATTTGGGCCATATCAGGAGAGAGTGTCCTCAGTGGCTTCGTAAGAGGTCACAGCGGAGGGATCAGCCTTCGTCTTCTACTCCTGTTTCTTCAGCGCCAGCACAGTCAGCTAGGACTGGTGGCCAGGTATCCAGAGGTCGCCCCAGGGGCGAGGATCGTACTGGTGGAGGTCAGGCTCGTTTTTATGCTCTTCCGGACAGGAAGGATGCTAGCGCTTCGGATGCGGTCATTTCAGGTATTATCTCAGTCTGCCACAGAGATGCTTCTGTCTTATTTGATCCCGGATCCACCTATTCTTATGTCTCTACTTATTTTGCACATCATTTGGGTATGACCCATGGTATCCTTGCTTTGCCCGTACATGTGTCTACCCCAGTGGGGGATACTGTTGTTGTGGATCAGGTATATCGATCATGTATTATTACTATTGGGGGTCTGGAGACCCGAGTTGATCTATTACTACTGGGCATGGTAGATTTCGATGTTATTCTAGGCATGGATTGGCTATCTCCTTACCATGCGATTCTGGATTGTCATGCCAAGACAGTCACACTAGCTATTCCAGGTAATCCGAGGATCGAGTGGCGTGGCTTGACTGATTATGTGTCCGACAGGGTAATTTCTTATATAAAGGCTCAACGAATGATTGGCAAGGGTTGTTTGTCTTATTTGGCCTTCATTAGAAATGTTGAGGCCGAGACACCCAGTCTTGATTCGGTCCCCATTGTGAGGGAGTTTCCGGATGTATTTCCAGCAGACCTGCCAGGCATGCCGCCTGATAGAGATATTGATTTTGGTATTGACTTGGTGCCGGGCACTCAGCCCATTTCTATTCCTCCCTATCGCATGGCACCAGCAGAGTTAAAAGAATTGAAAGAACAGCTTCAAGAACTCTTAGATAAGGGTTTCATTCGTCCAAGTGTGTCACCTTGGGGTGCACCGGTGTTGTTCGTGAAGAAGAAAGATGGCACAATGAGAATGTGCATTGATTACGGGCAGCTGAACAAGGTAACAGTGAAGAATAAGTACCCATTACCTCGTATTGAGGACCTATTTGATCAGCTACAGGGAGCTAGTGTATTTTCTAAGATTGATCTTCGATCGGGCTATCATCAGTTGAAGATCAGGGACTCGGATATTATGAAGACAGCGTTCAGGACGCGATATGGGCACTACGAGTTCCTGGTGATGTCTTTCGGGTTGACTAATGCCCCAGCAGCATTCATGCACTTGATGAATAGTGTATTTCGGCCGTACCTTGATTCGTTTGTGATTGTGTTTATTGATGATATCCTGGTATACTCACGCAGCCAGGAGGAGCATGCACAGCATTTGAGAGTGGCATTGGAGAGGTTGAGAGAAGAGAAGCTTTATGCAAAATTCTCTAAGTGTGAGTTCGGGCTTGATACTGTGGGTTTTCTGGGACATATAGTGTCCGGTGATGGTATTAGGGTTGATCCTCGGAAGGTCGAGGCAGTGCAGAATTGGCCCAGACCTTCCTCGGCTACGAGAGATTCGGAGTTTCCTCGGCTTAGCGGGTTATTATCGTCGGTTTGTTCGGGATTTCTCATCTATTGCTTCACCATTGACTAAGTTGACACAGAAGAATGCTCCATTTGTGTGGTCTGATGAATGTGAGGAGAGCTTTCAGAAGCTCAAGGAGGCTTTGACCACAGCTCCAGTACTTGTGTTGCCATCAGCCTCAGGGTCATATACGGTGTATTGTGATGCTTCTAGAGTTGGGCTCGGTTGTGTGTTGATGCAGGAGGGTAGAGTTATTGCATATGCTTCTCGTCAGCTAAAGCCCCACGAGAAGAACTACCTTGTTCATGATTTGGAGTTGTCTGCTATTGTTCATGCCTTGAAGATTTGGAGGCATTACCTATATGGTGTATCTTGTGATGTATATACGGACCACCGCAGCCTTCAGCATTTGTTTAAGCAGAAAGATCTAAATTTGAGGCAGCGGAAGATGGCTTGAGTTGCTTAAAGACTATGATATTACTATCTTGTACCATCCCGGGAAAGCCAATGTAGTGGCTGATGCATTGAGCCGGAAGGCTATTAGTATGGGCAGTTTGGCGTATATTCCGGTTGGGGAGAGACCCCTAGCAGTTGATGTTCAGGCGTTAGCTAATCAGATGGTAAGGCTGGATATTTCTGAGCCCAGTCGGGTGATGGCTTATGTAGTAGCTCGATCTTCTCTATATGATCGTATTCGAGAGCGTCGGTATGATGATCCACACTTACTTGTCCTTAAGGACAGAGTTCAGCATGATGATGCTAGAGATGTCACTATTGATAGTGAGGGTGTATTGCGGATGCAGGGCCGGATATGTGTGCCCAATGTTGATGGCCTTCGTGAGTTGATATTGGAAGAGGCCCATAGCTCGCGGTATTCTATTCATCCAGGAGCCGCGAAGATGTATCGGGATTTGAAGCAGCATTATTGGTGGAGAAAGATGAAGAAAGATATTGTGAGCCATGTGGCTCGGTGTCTGAACTGTCAGCAGGTCAAGTATGAGCATCAGAGACCTGGTGGTGTGTTCCAGCGTATTGATATTCCTGAGTGGAAGTGGGAAAGGATTACTATGGACTTTGTTAGTGGACTCCCTCGGACGGCGAGGAAGTTTGATTCAGTTTGGGTGGTGGTGGATAGGTTGACTAAGTCAGCTCACTTCATCCCAGTGTGTACTACCTATACCTCAGAGCGGTTGGCAGAGATATTCATCCGTGAGATAGTGAGATTGCATGGAGTTCCTATTTCCATTATATCAGACAGAGGTACCCAGTTCACATCTCAGTTCTGGAGGACATTTCAGCGAGAGTTGGGTTCACAGGTAGAGTTGAGCACAACATTTCATCCACAGACGGATGGGCAGTCCGAGCGTACTATTCAGATATTGGAGGACATGTTGCGTGCTTGTGTCATTGATTTTGGTGGTTCATGGGCTGATTATTTGCCTTTGGCGGAGTTTGCTTATAATAATAGCTATCAGTCCAGCATTCAGATGGCACCGTATGAAGCTTTATATGGGAGACGGTGTAGGTCTCCAATCGGTTGGTTCGAGCCCGGCGAGGCTAGGTTGTTGGGGACAGAGTTAGTCCAAGATGCCTTAGACAAGGTAAAGGTGATTCGGGAGAGACTTCGCACAGCTCAGTCGCGTCAGAAGAGTTATGCGGACCGGAAGGTCCGAGATGTGTCTTATTCAGTAGGTGAGAAGGTGTTGCCGAAAGTTTCGCCTATGAAAGGTGTTATGAGGTTTGGAAAGAAAGGGAAGTTGAGCCCAAGGTTTATCGGACCTTTTGAGGTGCTTAGGAAAGTTGGGGAGGTGGCTTATATGCCTGCTTTGCCACCCAGTTTGTCGGGAGTTCACCCGGTGTTTCATGTATCTATGCTCCGGAAGTATGTCGGAGACCCGTCTCATGTGTTGGACTTCGGCACGATACAGCTAGATGAGGATTTGACTTATGATGTGGAACCGGTAGCCATTTTGGGTCGACAGGTTCGTAAGCTGAGATCTAAGGATATAGCTTGAGTGAAAGTGCAGTGGAGAGGTCGTCCCGTGGAGGAAGCAACTTGGGAGACCGAGCAGGAAATGCAGAGCAGATATCCGCACTTGTTTGATGCTCCAGGTATGTTTTCTTAACCCGCTCGCGGACGAGCGTTTGTTTAAGTTGGGGAGAATGTAACGACCCGGCCCGTCGTTACGGGAATTACCACCCCGTTATCTTGCATTTACATATATTATGCTTTTAACACAGTATTGAAATATATTGGGTGAGTTAGGAGTGATTTGGATTGAAAATGAAACAAATAGCATGTTTGAAGAAAGCTTGAAAATGAAAGGTCAACCAAGAGTTGACTATTGAGTTAGAGTGCTCGGAACCCGATTCCGATGATTCGACTAGTTCCGGGGGATCATTTATGACTTAGGAGAACAATCGGAATTTAATTCGGAGGTCCGGTGTAGTTTTAAGCTTGAATTGGCGAATGTTGAATTTTGGCGAAAACCGGATGGTAGGTGATATTTTGATCCGGGGTCGGAATGGAATTCCGACAATTTCTGTAGCTTCGTTAGGTGATTTTGGATATGTCTGCAAATTTTCAGGTCATTCGGACATCGTTTGATCGGGTTTTGGATTGAATGTTAGTTTTGAAAGTTTTGAATAAACATAAGCTTGAATCCGCGTGTAATTGATGGTTTTGATGTTTAGGAGGGTGTTTTTATGATTGGAACAAGTCCGTATCGTGTTTTGGAGTATGTTGGTGGTTTTCGTTGGGGTCCCGGGGGCCTCGGGGTGAATCCGGACCATCATCCGGCATTTTTGGAGTTTGAAAAGTCTGCTGTAAATTGCAGGTTGGTGCAGCAGGCCTTAAGCCTTCGCGTTCGCGTGGCCCAGGTCGCGTTCGCGAAGGCAGAGCTGGCTAAGGCATCGCGTTCGCGGTCAGGCTGCCGCGTTCGCGTAGGCAAGGTTGGACGAAGTTTCGCGTTCGCGTCCCAGATGGTCGCGTTCGCGTAGAAGAAATCCGGGGCTGGAGTTTGAACATCGCGAACGCGTTGGGTGCGTCGCGTCCGCGAAGGGTTGTAGGTTTTGAGCATCGCGAACGCGTGGCCAGCGTCGCGTTCGCGAAGGGTAAGGCAAGGCTGTTCATTGCGAACGCGTAGAGGGTCACGCGAACGCGATGAACAAGGGTGTCTGGCAGTGAATAAAGATCCAGAAACAGAGAGTTACGGGTTTACACCCCCAAAACACACATTTGAGCCCTAGAGAGAAGAAAACTCGAGGAAATCACTGAGAAGTCATCGGGTATTCGTCGGAGGTAAGATTCTTGACTCAAAAACATCAATTTATGGTAGTATTAACATCAATCTTCATGAAATTGGGTTGAAATCTTGAAGAAATGTGGCCTAAGTTTTGAAAACGGGATTTTTGGATTTGGGAGGCCATTTAAACTCCGATTTCGATAAATTTTATATGCACGTACTCGTGGCGAGATAAGGATCGCGTTGGTACTAATTTCGGAATTTTCCGAGCAGTGGGGCCCGGGGTCGGGTTTTACCAACTTAGTGTAATTTTGCGAATTTCATATAAATTGAAGTGGGTTATGATTCTTTGACCCGTATTTGATATAATTATTGTTATTTGACTAGATTCTACACACGAGGCAACGAAATTCAAAGGAAAAGGCATCGCGGACGATTCTACGACCGGCTAGAGGTGAGTAGTTTGTGTATATTGTAGCTTGAGGGTTCGAAACCCCGCTTAGCACATTGTGACGCTAATAGGGCGTGGCTCGCACACCGTGGCAGGTGCGGGATTGATTGTGATTGGGGATTGAGACTTGGTCCATCCCGGGAATGAATAATATGTTGTTAGTGTTGGAAATACACTGTATTTGCTATATTTGTGGGCTGTAAGCCTTGTTTGGGGCCTTGTGCCGATTTGTAGCGTCCTTAGAGGACAATATTTATGTGATAGCTGTAATTGCTTAAATCACTGATCTCAATCCTGGAAATTGAAATCACACTTTTGAAATGCTAAGTCACTGGCTTTTACAAACTTAATAAAGTTAAAGTATTTTTCATAAATTATGAATTGAGAACCGGAAATAAGGAAAATGAATTGTTTTGTGACTTAATTGCTTATTGTGGACTGAGTATGGGATCGGGCTGCACGCCGCAGTGGTTGATGTGAGGATCGGGCTGCACGCCGCAGCAGTATTGCGCTTGGGCTGTAGGAGCCCCTCCGGAGTCTGTACACACCCCCAGTGAGCGCCGTCAACGTTAAATGGGATCGGGCTACACACCGTAGCAGTTATGTGCATTGCATTGCATTTGTATTTGTTGAATTATTCTGTGGTAGATGTATTGTATTGTTGTTGCTAGTTCGTAGGAGATTCGGACCGTAGTGTAGCTTCATATTGTGGTATTATGTGGATTTCTTACTGTCAGCTACATATATATATTTGTTACTCACTGAGTACTTAGTACTCACCCCTACTCCCTGCACCTTTTGTGTGCAGACTCAGGTACACAGGAGCAGTAGACGGACATCTCCAGCGTTTACATTGTCAAATCGAGTTGCTGAGGTAGCTGCCTACGTTCGCAGAGCCTAGCTTCTCCTCTCATTCCAGTTGTTGTTGTATATTTTGTATTCAGACTTGAGTACCTCTATATCGTACTCTCTATTTCCTGTTGGGTTTTGTTAGAGGCTCTAGACTTGTGACTCCGGATCTTTGGGAGTGTCAGTACTTTGTTTCAGTATTATTATTATTGGAGTTCTTAAACTCATATATTCTTCTTGGGTTGTCCATTTAGGGACTGGTATTGTGTTATAATTAAATTGTTGGTTTGGCTGGCCTAGCTTGATTGTTGGGCGCCATCACGACTGGATTTGGGTCGTGACAGTGTCGGATCTTCCTTTCAGCCACTGTATTTTGTTGTGGCGTATCAGCGCATGTCAGGTCTCTTTTAATGTCATGCTGACGACAAAAAGAAAGAAACTCATCAGATGTGAACTCACCGCCATTATCAGTCCGCAACCACCTTATTCTGGAATTGAGTTCGCCTTCAACTGTTTCTTTGAACTCTACAAACTTACTAAAAACTTATGACTTGTGCTTCACAAAATAAACCCAAGTGAATCTAGTAAAATCATCAATAAAGATTAGCATATAAGAATAGCCTGAGAATGAAGGAGTTCTTGTTGGCCCCATCAAGTCACTGTGAATAAGTTCTAGTGGGGCATTACACCTTGACAATGATCTGTCAAATGGAAGACGATGTGCCTTTCCATATTGACATCCTTCACAAACCTCTCCTCCACCAAAATTTCTTAAGTTAGGCAAACCTTTTACTAGATTCAACTTTACCATGGCTTTTAATTTATCCATACTTAGATGTCCAAGTCTAGCATGCCAAAGGTGTGTATTATCATTGCTGCTCATTTTCTCAATATATGAATTAGAGGCAGATAAGACATATAAATCATTAACTCTCTTACATGAGTAAACGATATCTGCCTTGAGCACCTTGATATTTTGGAGGAACTTCACATCACGTGGGCCAAATAGCAAATAATTTCCAGCATCTACAGCATTTGCAATTGAAAATTGATTTTTCTTCGTACCTTGAACATGAAAGACATTGTTAAGGGTGATAGCATCTTTTTGCTTCTCATTGATCACAACAGTGCCTTCCTTCTCCACATTATGGACTGTATTATCAGTTGTAACAATGACGTCATGCCCGTTGTATTCGTGAAAAGTGGAGAATTTGGATTGATCTCCAGTGAGATGGTGCCCACATCCTGAATCCACAATCCAGTCTCTTTCAAAATTTATGGAAGCCATGGAATTTATGGCTCGAGTCTCCGCTGCGAAACACTTTCCCCAATCTTCTTCTTTTTCTTCTTCTTCATCAACTTTCTTGATTTGAGCCATATTTCTCTCCTTGTCTCGACAATATCTTTTTATATGCCCGACTTTGCCGCAACGGTAACATTTTAAAAGCTTTTTATCGTTACTGGAAGACTCCCCCTTCTTTCCCGGCGAGCTTGAACCACTTGAAGGCTGAAAGTGCATGCTATCTCTTGATTTCCCTTTATAGTTTCTCTTATCGGCAACAAGAGCATTTCCTTCTCCTTATTTGATAGATACACCAGCCATATGTTTGGCTAGTAGCTCTTGTGACGATAACAAATTCTCAAATTCTTCCAAAAAAGGTTGTTGAACCCATCCTTGAATCGATGTAACAAATGGAATATATTCTGACTTTAAACCACGAATAATGATTCTTCTTATTCGTGTTTCAGAGATAGCCTCGTCCGGATTTAATAGAGAAATTTCGGAACACAGATTTTTAACCTTCAAAAAATACTCGGCGATAGAGAGATTACCTTGAGTGGTGTTAGCTAACTCATTCTCCAAAATCTGTAGTCGAGCTTCATCCTTCTTGTTGAACAGCCGATCGAAGGTCCTCCATATTTCATGAGCTGATTTACACCTTATAATATGATCAAATAAATTAGAAGAGATAGACCTCTTCAGGATAAATTCCGCCTTAGCATTAATCTGCTTCCACTTCTTATGCGTATTGCTATTTTCCGGTGCGTCATCGGGAGGACTTGTGTTACTCCCATTGACAACTTCCCACAAGTCCTCACCAACAAGGTATGATTCCATACAAGTCTTCCATACCTTGTAGTTGGACTGGTTCAATAACTCCATCCCCAGTCCATTAGCACGACCACCCAAATACATTTAGAAAAATCAGTTGAATCAACCACTAACCCGACCTTGAAATTTAAAAGCCGACTTAAGGCTCTGATACCATGTAAAGAATAGCAGAAGAAGAGTATTATTCGGAAACCTTCTGCTAGCCCAAGATCGTTAACTAAGATTGGAGGATTCAACTAAGGAAGAGGAAGCTTTCAAAGGAGAAGAAATATTTTGGAAAGAACTTTGTTTAGGAAAGAAGGCTTTCTTGAATTAGGCTTGGTTACAAATGAACAAGACACTTCCTATTTATACTAGCCTATGGATGATTCTAGATATGATGCTACATAATGTACAAAGAAGATTCTAGCAACCTTATCTTCTAACAACACTCTAGAATATCAAGTCTTATATTCCTACAACATTCTAGAACATCTAGATATGTCTACTAAATATCAAGGATACCATACTAGGACATTCTAGAGAATTTATATTTTTCCAAAAAATTAACTTTATTTTTTTCACAACAACTTCATACACATTTCGACCAGAAAGAAAGTACATTCATATACTGAATTTGTTAACCAAGAGCTTATTCTGTTTTCAGTGGCTCTTATTCGAAGGTACAACAACAAATAACAACAACAACCCAGTAAAATTTCACAAGTGTGATCGAAGGAGAGTAGTATGTACGTAGACCTTACCCCTACCCCAAGGGAGTAGAGAAACTGTTTCCGAAAGACCCTCGGCTCAATAAAAAGACAAAAGAAAAAGAAGAGACTATTAGATTTACCGTGGAAATCATATGGTAAAAGGAACATAGAAAGAAGGAAAGAAATAATAATAATAATAATAATAATAATAATAATAATAATAATAATAATAATAATAATAATAATAATAATAATAATATTAATTTAAAGCAAAAACGATGGGTTGTAAATGGATCCTGCATCGAAAATAGAACATAATAAAACTTGACATTGCTCCTAACTATCTTAGACAAAAATCCACCGAACTAGTCCACTACCTTCTAGCCTACAACCGTAATACGCGACTTCCATAACTTCATATCAAGTGTCATATCCTCAGAAATCTGAAGCCTTGCCATATCCTGTCTGATCACCTCTCCCCAATACTTCTTAGGCCGCCCTCTGCCTCTTCTCGTGCCTTCCACGACCAGCCGCTCACACCTCCTTACTGGAGCATCTCGGCTTCTCCTCTGAATATGTTCGAACCATCTGAGTCTCGCTTTTCGCATCTTGTCATCAATAGGGGTCACATGCACCTTCTCCCCAATGTCATTATTTCTAGTCTTATCCTTTCTAGTGTGCCCACACGTCCACCTTAACATCCTCATTTCATCTACTTTCATATTCGAAGGTGTATTCCATTAATGCTTGACTGTTTAAAATTGGATCGAAGGAAGATCTTGTTTTGCTCCTTTAATTTAAAAAGAACTTTGTTAATTTGTACCAATGTATTGTGTAGTAAAAATGGCCTTTTTAAAATGGTACTAATAAATTTGTGAGAATCAGAATATGGCCAATCATCCAAAATTGCATTTTCTTATGATTGCTTTCCTCGCTATTTATTTTCTAAAGGATACCTATATTTCCTTATTACTTCAATGTATGAAAATTCAGTGGATTTATATCTTTATAAAATAATAGCATTTGAAAGCTCATTTATGACTACCATGTTTTCAAGTAATATTTTCTTATGAAAAATATTATATTTAATATTCTCTGCGCAATCCACGGGTATAGATATTAGTTTTGTGAAAGGTAAAAATCTTTCTTTTCGCTACTGATTTTCTGCTGATACGAGCCGATATTCACGCCGTAATATGCGGTTGGACACGGATATCACAATCCTTTGTTAATAGTGTGTGGTCGTTTGGTAATGCTCTTGGAGGTCTTGAGACTCGAACCAAACCCAGGGCACGTAGTTTTGATGATGGCCTCGAGGGTAGGTGTTTTGCTCGGGCCTGATACTAGAAGCTCTTGGCTTTAATTCCGATTCCTTACAGTCACGTCTTTGCTCTGTTTGCCTCACCGGAAAAAGCGAATGCTCATTATACTCAGTTTTACTCGTATACAAAATCATATAGTATGTTTACGTCCAGTACATTTGAACATAATAAGACCTCAAATTCTCAACCTATTCTATTAATCACTACGTCACACATTTGGATGCATTATATGCTTTTTAGAAAGATTATTTCCTACCTCCTCCTTTCTTCTCACATATAATCACTACGTCACACGAGCCTTGACCGTACCTAAAAGGCTACCTCTTTGTCCCAATTTATGAGATGATCTGAATTTCAAGAGTCAAATGACCTAATTTTTTTTATATGCCTTTTATAAATTTTGCATTAACTATTGTAACTTATAGTACTTTGTAGGTAATTTTCAAATATGTAATTTAACTACTTCAAAAAACTTAATAATTTTATATCCAAATTTAAGGTCAAAATTAAAAAGTTTAACTCTTAAATTTTGAGTTCCGCAACAAACATTGGACAAAGGGAATATATATATATATATATATATATATATATCTCATTTTAATAATACTAGTAACTATGAACGTGCTTTGCACGTTAATAATAGCACGTGATAGTTTAACCATTTAAATCATCTAAAAGCCAAAAAATATTATTACATTAACGTGATATGTGAATTCAAAATAGAACATCATTAGAACTTACACAAGTGATCAATTTAATCATGTTAGTTAGATAATTACGTATTATAATTTAAAATAATTTAATTTGATGGTATCATACGAACACTTCTTTGTAGATGAATTTTTTTTTTTGGTATATTTTCTTCTAATGCTTTGGTTCCTCTGTCATAATCAGAACTCTTATTGTCGATATTGATATTCATTCCTCTTGAAAGTGCAACATATAATTGTTCGTGCAAGAAAATATATTACGATAAATGTAGTTTAAGTATAATTTTGGAAAGCTAAACTTTACAGTCTCTGATTTCGTCGATTTTGATGTTATCCATAGTACATGACAGAATCACCTTCCAAGCCATTAGTTTTTAACCAAATGGTTTGTTGTTATTTAATATATTTCCAGGGACAATTGTTTCGATCATTTAAAACTTAGCCATAAGTGCTTCATCACATATTATTAATTTTACTTTCCTTATAAATTTGGCATTGTTTCTCTGCTTTGATGTATTTATGATGGTTATTTCAGTTGTTTGAAGAGGTTTATCAAATATAAACTGAGTAGCCTCATAATAAAATCGTTGCTGGTACACCATTTGCTATTATTACAAATAGTATCATGCCTCTTGATTTGATATTTGCAAGTAATGCATGACATATAAATATTTTTGATTCTATCGGTTGCATCTACAAAGGATAATCCCGCTATAAGAGCTGACTCTTTATAATATAGCCTTGAAAGCTTGTTCTTGTTCGGATTTTAGCTTTGATTGTGCTTCCACATACACTTCTATAGTTGTTTGATCCTTAGTACTATAATAACATTTTTACTTTGTGTTCCAATTTTATTAATCTCTAATGCTCTTTTTATGGAATACATTTATGTACCCTAAGATTTTTCTTAACTTGATAAATAATTTCACTCATGTGATAACTTTAAAAATAAGTAAATTGCATTCTCTTGCTGAATAATTAATTGATAGATTTAATTTATTTGGTCTTAATAAAAATAATTTAGTTTATGTTGATTCAGGTTCTTAATATTACTTAATCTCATGTTTTGAAGATTTAATCTTAATTATAATTTTGTCCACCATAAATTTTATTTCAAAGAGTAAAAAGATCGATCTCACATTTCACGTTTGGATCTTTATGTTTGCAGAACTATTAGTGCTATTGACTTTTAGCAACTATTTGTCTTTCTATTTGTCACACATTTATATTTTAAATATTTTCTTAGTTGTTCTTTAATAATTGGGTATATTTTTAAATAAGTAATTAAAATATATATTATTTGAGTAGGAAAACAGTTCAAATATCATACAAAATATATTATGTGAATATTTGTTTCTCAATTTTAACGGCTTATACAGTCCATTTAATATTACTTTTATTTTATCTTAGTATTGGATATTATGGAGTGGTAAAATGTACTGTTTATATGGAGAATTATTATGAATTAATTTTATTAAACCTTCCAACATACTTTTAATAAGAAGTTAATTTTAAAATATTAAACATTAAAAAATTTAATAAAAGTTCATGTAGTCCAAAAAATATGTTATTTTAGTTATGTTCTTTCCTTATGAGTTATTGTATTAAATATTTTAGGACTATTTTGATCTATTAATATTGTATTCATATTTTATAATAATATAGGCTCTCTTTTTTTTCTAAATAAATTTAAACAGTATAATACATTTTCAAATTAAATGATAATAGTACATCATAACGTTTTCAAATTAAATTAATAATTGAAATTTTTAAGAAGTATATCTTAAAGTAATATGATTACATGACTTAAAATATATCTATATCCCAACAGTAATTATACTGATAGGAAATTTAACGTGTTGTCAAAGGTTGTAACGACCCGACCGGTCGTTTTAGAAACTTACGCCCCAATCCCTAATTTGACTGTTTCCCTAAGTTCATTTCTGCTATTGTGGTTTGCCGGGAGAGTCGGTTCTAAAATTTGAAGCATTTTGGGACACTTAGTCCCTAAATGAGAGCTTTAAAGCTAGAAAATGGTCCGTAGCCGGAACAGAGTGTTAAGACGATCTCGGAACGGAAATCCGATGGTTCCATTAGCTCCGTTAGGTGATTTCGGGGTTGGGAGTACGTTCGGAATGTATTTTGGAGGTCTTTAGCTCAATTAGGCTTGATATGCCGAAGGTTGAAATTTTGGCGAAATCCGAACGATAGGTGAGATTTTGATCCGGGGGTGGGAATGGAATTCCGACAATTTCTGTAGCTTCGTTATGTGATTTTGGATATGTCCGCAAATTTTCAGGTCATTCGGACGTCGTTTGGTTGGGTTTTAGATCGGATGTGCAATTCGGAAAGTTTTAAGGAATTTAGGCTTGAATTCGATGTGAATTATGGGTTTTGATGTTGTTAGACGTGTTTTTATGATTGGAATAAGTTCGTATCGTGTTTTGAAGTATGTTGGTGGTTTTCGTTGGGGTCCCGGGAAGCCTCGGGATGAATTCGGACCATCAAGCGGCATTTGGAACTTGGAAATTTCTGCAGAAAATGCAGCAGCAGTGCAGCGGACGTTAAGCCTACGCGTTCGCGTGGCAATGGCCGCGTTCGCGTAGGCATGGTAGGGCAAAGCAACGCGTTCGCGTCCCTTGAGTCACGATCGCGTAAAAGGGAAAGAGGAAGCACCGCGTTCGCGTCCCAGGTGTCGCGTACGCGTAGAAGAAACAAACGGTCGATTGAATGTTGTTCTTCGCGAACGCGTGGGAGTCGTCGCATTCACGTTGAGGAAGGGAAATTGTGCTTCGCGGACGCGTAGGGAGCGTCGCATTCGCGATAGGTAAATTTTGCAGTTCATCGCGAACACGTGGGTTACTTCGCGTTCGCGTGGAAGAAGTTGGGCTGTTCATCGCGAACGCTTGAACAGTAACGCGAACGCGATGAGCAATGGGGTCTGGCAGTGAGCTTAAGTTCAGAACATAACACCCGCGACCCCCATACAAAAAAACGCCATTTTTGAGCTCCAAGAGAGGATTTTGAAGGGGAAACGCTGGGATATCATCGGGAAATCATCGGGGGTAAGTTTCTTGACCTTAATTCGTTGGTTTATCATGAAATCCGTGATTATTTCACTAAAAATGGGGGATTAAAGGTGGGTTTGAGCCCTAGGCCTAAATGTTAGAAAATCTCCGATTTGAGTGGGCAAATGGAGTCCGATTTTGGTAAATTTTATATGCCTAGACTCGTATTGAGATAAGGAACCCGAATATATAATTTTCGTGATTTTTCGATAAGCGTACCAATAGTCGGGTTTTGGCAACTTGTGGGTTTTGGTGTATTTTGAGTTATTTTGATTGGGTAATGCCCAATTGGCCTATTTTGATGTGATTCTATTGATTTTTATCAGATACTACACTTGTGGAGGCCGACATTCGCGGCAAGAGGGTTATTTCTTAGCGGTTTTGTTCCGGAATTGAGGTAAGTGGCTTGTCTAACCTCGTGTGGGGACTTTCACCCCTAGGATATTATTGTGATATTTTAAATGCCTTGTACGCGAGGTGACGGGCGTGTACATGCGCTGGTTGTTGAACACATACTTTACTCAAAATGTTCAATGGGCGATATTCCTGTTTTTAGCTGTTAAATTCGATATTCCTACCCGGTAGTGGTTAGAAAAGCATGATTTGATAGTATTTAACTGTCTAGTTGCCTAATTGTCTTACTTGAGTTTTCTTGGTAATCGCTGGCGCTGTCTATCGGCGAAGTTATAATCAAGCATATTATACTTCTCTCTGTATATTCCTTTTACTGGTATTGAAATATGGACTACGGGTTCGATTCCCGAGATTCTAAGATTATTGAAATGTGGACTACGGGTTCAATTTCCGAGATCCTGAGATTACTTGAAATGTGGACTACGGGTTCGATTCCCGAGATCCCGAGATTATTGAAATGTGGACTACGGGTTCGATTCCCGAGATCCCGAGATTATTGAAATGTGGACTACGAGTTCGATTCCCGAGATTCTGACTTATTGGTAGGGACTGCGGGTTCGATTCCCGGAGATCCTGAGTTATTGAGATATTATTGAGACATGGGCTGCGGGTTCGATTCCCGGAGACCCAGAGGTACTGAGAATGGGACTGTGGGTTCAATTCCCACAGATCCTGGATTTGTTTATTTGAGCTGGTTATTTGTTGTTAGCTTAATTGTAGACGGTTGCGGTAATCATCTTAATGTTGTTATTTCGGAAATTATTATCATTTAAATTGTTTATTTTGTTATCATTATTATATTATTGTTTTCTCAGTAGGGCCCTGACCTTCCTCGTCACTACTCCATCGAGGTTAGGCTTGGCACTTACTGAGTACCGCCGTGGTGTACTCATGCTACTCTTCTGCACACTTTTGTTGTGCAGATCCAGGTACATCAGAGCAGGCTCGTACTAGGTGATTCCGCAGCTTTCTGGGAGACTTCGAGGTATGATCCGCTACGTCCGCGGATCCGGAGGCTTCCCTTCTATTCTAGTAGTACTAGTTGACATTTTTCTTCATGTCGTTGTTAGATACTCTTTACACATAGAGCCACAGTTGTATTTCTCTTTTTGTCTGTGTTAC
>JASVEL010003825.1:0-175022 GCA_032618575.1 Nicotiana noctiflora | reverse complement strand
AGCACAACCTTTCACCCCCAGACGGATGGGCAGTCCGAGCGCACTATTCAGATTTTGGAGGATATGCTCCGTGCTTGCGTGATTGAGTTTGGAGGTTCATGGGATCACTTCTTGCCACTGGCGGAGTTTGCTTATAACAACAACTACCGGTCTAGTATTCAGATGGCACCGTACGAGGCCCTGTATGGTAGGAGGTGCAGGTCTCCCGTAGGTTGGTTTGAGCCGGGCGAGGCCAGGTTGCTAGGTACTGATATAGTTCAGGATGCTATGGACAAGGTCAAGGTGATTCAGGACAGACTTCGTGCGGCCCAGTCTAGACAGAAGAGTTATGCGGACAAGAAGGTTCGCGATGTGGCTTTTATGGTTGGCGAGCGGGTTCTACTTTGAGTCTCGCCCATGAAGGGCGTTATGAGGTTTGGGAAGAAAGGAAAGCTGAGTCCTAGATTTATTGGCCCTTTTGAGATTTTGAGGCGTATTGGGGAGGTTGCCTACGAGTTAGCCTTACCTCCTAGTCTAGCTGGAGTTCACCCCGTATTTCATGTCTCCATGCTCCGGAGGTACCATGGTGACCCGTCGCATGTGTTGGATTTCACTTCTGTTCAGCTAGACAAGGATTTGTCTTATGTTGAGGAACGAGTAGCCATTCTAGACAGGCAGGTCAGAAAGCTAAGGTCAAAGAACATCATTTCGGTAAAGGTTCAGTGGCGGGGTCAGCCGGTCGAGGAGGCGACTTGGGAGACCGAGCAGGATATGCGCAGCCAGTACCCTCATCTTTTCACTAATCCAGGTATGTTTTCTATGCTCGTTCGAGGACGAACGAATCTTTTAAGTGTGGGAAGATGTAACGACCCGACCGGTCGTTTTAGAAAATTACGCCCCAATCCCTAATTTGACTATTTCCCTAAGTTCATTTCTGCTATTGTAGTTTGCCGGGAGAGTCAGTTCTGAAATTTGGAGCATTTTGGGACACTTAGTCCCTAAATGAGAGCTTTAAAGCTAGAAAATGGTCCGCAGCCGGAACAGTGTTAAGACGATCTGGGAACGGAAATCCGATGGTTCCATTAGCTCCGTTAGGTGATTTCGGGGTTGGGAGTGCGTTCGGAATGTATTTTGGAGGTCTTTAGCTCAATTAGGCTTGAAATGACGAAGGTTGAAATTTTGGCGAAATCCGAACGATAGGTGAGATTTTGATCCGGGGTCGGAATGGAATTCCGACAATTTCTGTAGCTTCGTTATGTGATTTTGGATATGTCCACAAATTTTCAGGTCATTCGGACGTCGTTTGGTTGGGTTTTAGATCGGATGTGCAATTCGGAAAGTTTTAAGGAATTTAGGCTTGAATTCGATGTGAATTATAGGTTTTGATGTTGTTAGACGTGTTTTTATGATTGGAATAAGTTCGTATCGTGTTTTGGAGTATGTTGGTGGTTTTCGTTGGGGTCCCGGGAGCCTCGGGATGAATTCGGACTATCAAGCGGGCTTTTGGAACTTGGAAATTTCTGCAGAAAATGCAGCAGCAGTGCAGCAGACGTTAAGCCTACGCGTTCGCGTGGCAATGGCCGCGTTCGCGTAGGCATGGTAGGGCAAAGCAACGCGTTCGCGTCCCTTGAGTCGCGATCGCGTAGAAGGGAAAGAGGAAGCACCGCGTTCGCGTCCCAGGTGTCGCGTACACGTAGAAGAAACAAACGGTCGATTGAAGGTTGTTCTTCGCGAAAGCGTGGGAGTCGTCGCGTTCGCGTTGAGGAAGGGAAATTGTGCTTCGCGGACGCGTGGGGAGCGTCGCGTTCGCGATAGGTAAATTTTGCAGGTCATCGCGAACGCGTGGGTTACTTCGCATTCGCGTAGAAGAAGTTTGGCTGTTCATCGCGAACGCGTGAACAGTAACGCGAACGCGATGAGTAATGGGGTCTGGCAGTGAGCTTAAGTTCGGAACATAACACCCGCGACCCCCATACACAAAAACGCCATTTTTGAGCTCCAAGAGAGGATTTTGAAGGGGAAACGTTGGGATATCATCGGGAAATCATCGGGGGTAAGTTTCTTGACCTTAATTCGTTGGTTTATCATGAAATCCGTGATTATTTCACTGAAAATGGGGGATTAAAGGTGGGTTTGAGCCCTAGGCCTAAATGTTAGAAAATCTCCGATTTGAGTGGGCAAATGGAGTCCGATTTTGGTAAATTTTATATGCCTAGACTCGTATTGAGATAAGGAACCCGAATATATAATTTTCGTGATTTATCGATAAGCGTACCGAAAGTCGGGTTTTGGCAACTTGTGGGTTTTGGTGTATTTTGAGTTATTTTGATTGGGTAATGCCCAATTGGCCTATTTTGATGTGATTCTATTGATTTTTATCGGATACTACACTTGTGGAGGCCGACATTAGCGGCAAGAGGGTTATTTCTTAGCGGTTTTGTACCGGAATTGAGGTAAGTGGCTTGTCTAACCTCGTGTGGGGGACTTTCACCCCTAGGATATTATTGTGATACTTTACATGCCTTGTACGCGAGGTGACGGGCGTGTACATGCGCTGGTTGTTGAACACATACTTTACTCAAAATGTTCAATGAGAGATATTCCTATTTTTAGCTGTTAAATTCGATATTCCTACCCGGTAGTGGTTAGAAAAGCATGATTTGATAGTATTTAACTGTCTAGTTGCCTAATTGTCTTACTTGAGTTTTCTTGGTAATCGCTGGCGCTGTCTATCGGCGAAGTTATAATCAAGCATATTATACTTCTCTCTGTGTATTCCTTTTACTTGTATTGAAATATGGACTACGGGTTCGATTCCCGAGATCCTGAGATTATTGAAATGTGGACTACAGGTTCGATTCCCGAGATCTTGAGATTATTGAAATGTGGACTACGGGTTCGATTCCCGAGATCCCGAGATTATTGAAATGTGGACTACGGGTTCGATTCCCGAGATCCCGAGATTATTGAAATGTGGACTACGAGTTCGATTCCCGAGATCCTGAATTATTGGTAGGGATTGCGGGTTCGATTCCCGGAGATCCTGAGTTATTGAGATATTATTGAGACATGGGCTTCGGGTTCGATTCCCGGAGACCCAGAGGTACTGAGAATGGGACTGTGGGTTCAATTCCCACAGATCCTGGATTTGTTTATTTGAGCTGGTTATTTGTTGTTAGCTTAATTGTAGACGGTTGCGGTAATCATCTTAATGTTGTTATTTCGGAAATTATTATCATTTAAATTGTTTATTTTGTTATCATTATTATATTATTGTTTTCTCAGCAGGGCCCTGACCTTCCTCGTCACTACTCCATCGAGGTTAGGCTTGGCACTTACTGAGTACCGCCGTGGTGTACTCATGCTACTCTTCTGCACACTTTTGTTGTGCAGATCCAGGTACATCAGAGCAGGCTCGTACTAGGTGATTCCGCAGCTTTCTGGGAGACTTCGAGGTATGATCCGCTACGTCCGCGGATCCGGAGGCTTCCCTTCTATTCTAGTAGTACTAGTTGACATTTTTCTTCATGTCGTTGTTAGATACTCTTTACACATAGAGCCACAGTTGTATTTCTCTTTTTGTCTGTGTTACCGTGGGGTTCCGGATCTTGGTAGTGTTTTTATTCATTGTGTGACGGATGTATGTGCCAAGCGGCACGAATTACATATCTTTTATGCTATTTTTCCGTTGTTTCTTATTTAAGTGTTTATAACTTGTATATTCCGTGACGTGTTAGGCTTACCTAGTCGTGGGGACTGGGTGCCATCACGCCATGTTCACAATTGGTGAACTAGGGCCGTGACAAAGGTATTAAGTTTACATGCTAACGTGTATTATTATATGTCTATACACCAAATTAATTGTACTAATAGGATTCCTAAAGATAATTATGTAGGATTCTGTGACGACCCGACCCGTCATCACAGGAATTACCACCCTGTTATGTTGAAATTGTATGTTTTATGCTTTTATATCAGTGTTAAAGTCTATCGGGTGAGTTAGGAGTGATTTGGATTGGAAATGAGGCATATAGCCTTTGTGAGGGAAACTTGAATAAGGAAAGTCAACCCGGAGTTGACTATTTGGTTAGAGGGCTCGAAATCGGATTCTGATGATTCGGTTAGTTCCGGGAGGTGATTTGTGACTTAGGGGAGCAATCGGAATTGAATTTGGAGGCCCGGTGTAGAAATAGGCTTGAATTGGCTAAGGTTAAATTTTGGCGAAATCCGAACGGTAGGTGAGATTTGGATCCGGGAGTCGGAATGGAATTCCGACAGTTGCAGTAGCTCCGTTAGGTGATTTTGGATGTGCTCGCAAAATTTCAGGTCATTCGGACGTCGTATGGTCGGGTTTTTCATCGAATGTGTAATTCGGAAAGTTTTAAGGAATTTAGGCTTGAATCCGTGTGTAATTGGTGATTTTAATGTTTAGGATGGTGTTTTTATGATTGGAACAAGTTTGTATCGTGTTTTGGGGTATGTTGGTGGTTTTCATTGGGGTCCCGGGGGCCTCGGGGTGTTTTTGGATGGTTAAACGGAAGAAAATCATGGAAATTGCAGGTTGAAGTGTTCTGGTTCTGTCATTTTCGCCCCTGCGGAAATGTGGGCGCGGAGGCGAGTCCGCAGGAGCGGACTGAGGAGCGCAGGAGCGCTTGGCATCGCAGAAGCGGAATCCTTTTCGCTGAAGCGGCATCGCTGGCGCGAGTCAGTGATCGCAGAAGCGGACTAGATAGAAAATGGGAAGGTCCGCAGAAGCGGATTCTTGACCGCCTGGGCGAGTCCGCAGGAGCGGACTCTGGTGCGCAGAAGCGGGAGTTTTCGCAGAAGCGGGGGTTCAATCGCGGGAGCGGACGCGCGTAAGCGGTCCTTTTCTCACAGAAGCGGAATTGGTCGGCTAGGCCTGGAATCGCTGAAGCGACCCTCTGGTCGCGGATATGGACTCGTAGGAGCGGAATTTTATCCGCGGAAGCGAAAATCGCAGTGAGTTAAGTGTATCAGAAGTTAGAAAATTTCAGAAACATTTCACACATTTAGGTCTCGGCTTTAGAGGCGATTTGGGCGATTTTGAAGAGAAACTCAAGGGAAATCATCGGGTAATCAACTATGGACTTAAACTATGATTAGTATTGGTAATATTATGCAATTATATCATGAAAATGGAGGAATTTGGGGTAATTTATGGAGGATTTAGCCCTAGGCTTGAACTTTAGAAAATCAAGGTTTTGAATGGGCAAATGGAGTCCGAATTTGGTAAAATTGATATGCTTAGACTCGTATTGAGATGAGGGTTCCGAATATGTGACTTTCGTGATTTTTCGACGAGCGTACCGAAAGTCGGGTTTTGACAACTTTGGGAATTTTGATATAAATTGAGTTGTTTTGATTGGGTGTCGTCCCATTGGCCTAATTTGTTGTATTTCTACCGTATTTGATCAGATTCTACGCGTGCGGAGCTTGATTCTCGTGGCAAGGGCATTGCGGAGTAGTCGTCGCGCCGTATTGAGGTGAGTAATAGATGCGGGTGATGACCAGCGGGTTCGAAACCCCGGTATACCACTTTGTGACGCTGTATAGCGGCGAGACACGTACTCTCTTGCGAGTGCGGGGTCGATTGTGATTGGGGACTATGACTTAGTCCGACTTGTTGATACTGTATTGTGATATTAGGCTATTCTTGAGCCGTCGAACCTCCTTCTCGGATGGTTGCATACTATATATTGTGTTATTGGCCACTCTTGAGCCGATGAACCCCTTCTTGGGTGGTCGAGTATACTTGTGGGCCATGAGCCAGTTATTGGATCCCGCGAGGATCGTTATCATTGTCTTTTCATATTGACATATTAGTTACTACCAGTCCGTAGCTATTTCTGTTATCATGTTATTTCCAATCTCCGGAACTTGGTGTTACTGTTTTCCAACTGAAAAATGATAAAAAGGTTTTCAAAACTACTTTTGAGCCTGTGAGGCTGTATTTGCATATTAGCTGACTGGTAGTGGATCGGGCTGCACGCCGCAGCAGTATATATGTTGGATCGGACTGCACGCCGCAGTAATATTGTGCTTGGGCTGTAGGAGCCCCTCCGGAGTCTGAACCCCCACAGTGAGCACGGGTACCCAAATTGGATCGGGCTACACGCCGTAGCGGTCATATCATGCATTGCATTGCATTTAGCTACATCTGCTAGCTGTTATACTGTTTTGCTGGTACTTGTTGGTACATGTACAGTTGATATTGATTCTGTGACAGGGTATTTGATTACAGCTTTACATAGTGCTTTATTGCGGATTTCTTATCTGCGCTGTCTTACCCTTGTTTATTACCACCGAGTCTGGCAGTACTCATTTTACTCCCTGCACCTTGTGTGCAGATCCAGGTACCTCTCAGCAGTGATCCAGTAGCTGTGCGAGGCGACGTTTGTGGATATTCGAGGTAGCTGCAGAGTCCGCAGGACCCGATATTCCTTCTTACTGTCTTGATTTTGTATTGACTTTTCCTTCCGCACTTGGTATCTTGTAAACCTTTATACACTTATGTTCAGTAGAGGCTCATGACTCTTGACCCTTGGTCTGTGGGAGTTGATGTATTATGGGACTTGGTTCCCTATTTTCGTTATATGTATCGCTATTGCTTCGTGAGTTGATACGCCTAAATGGGCAAAAGAGAGCTTCTAGCTCCGTTATTGTTATTGATTGGTCGGGCTGGCTTAGCAAATGTGCTGGGCGCCATCACGACCAGATTTGGGGTCGTGACAAGTTGGTATCAGAGCCTAGGTTTACTAGGCCTCATGAGTCTTGAGCCGGTTGGTAGAGTCTTGTGGATCGGTACGGGGACGCATGTACTTATCCTCGGGAAGCTGCGATCCTTTAGGAAACACTTCACTTTTCTTGAACTCTGTCGTGCGATCTTGTTGTTCCGAGAACCGAACTTCTATATTCTATTCTCTCACAGATGGCGAGAACACGAGCATCAGGACGAGGTGGACGACCTCTATTGCCACCTGTTAGAGGCCGTGGGCGCGGTCGTGCTAGAGGTAGAGGTAGGGCGGCTGAGGCAGTGCCAGCTGACCCGCCTCGTTGTACCGCTCCGGAGCGGCCCCCGCGTGGTTGATGCTCCGGCAGCCCCGGCTCGGGGCCGGACTATATCTATTGCTATTCCCGGTCTTCGGGAGGTTCATCGATGGCCTCAACTACTCTATCCGCATTCTTATGACCGGAGAGAGAGTTTTGTCATCATCATTTGAGCAGGTTGTTGATATGGCACGCTCCATCGAGGCGGATCGTCGCCGAGAGAGAGAGGAGCGGGAGGCCGAGAGGCCTCGTGGTTCGGGCAGTTTCAGTGGTGCTCCATCTGGAGGGCATTCCCAGTAGAGCAGAGCTCGCTCATCTAGACCTTCTCATTCGGACCGCCCAGAGCGGAGCGGAGGTTCTCATGGTCGTGGTCGTCATGGGTTTCGGCGAGGTCGGTCATCGCTAGTGCCCTTCCGGCCCGGGTGCGGCGACCTACTCATCGGCCCGGTGGTTCGTCCGCGGCGAGGGTTCCCTTCGGTCCCCTTCTCCGAGCACCGGTGCATGTTATGAGTGTGGCGAGTTTGGCCACATGAGGAGACAGGTGACCTCGACTTCGTAGGGACAGGACTCGGCAGAGGGATCAACCCTCTTCTTCCGCACCATCTCGCCCAGCAGAGGTAGAGGTCGGGCCTTCTCGTGGACGCCCCGTGGGCGAGGAGAGATCCGGTGGAGGCCGAGCACGGTTCTATGCACTTCCCGACAGGGCGTGATGCGCTTGCCTCCGATGCAGGTGATTACATGTATCATTTCGTCCCTAGCCGATGCCTCTCGTTCTATTTGATCCGGGGTCCACATAGTCTTACGTGTCCTCTTATTTTGCACATCACTTGGGTGCGACTCGTAGTAGTCTTGATTTACTTGTTCATGTATCCACCCCCGTGGGTGATACGATTGTTGTGGATCATGTCTATAGATCCCGTGTTATATCTATTGGGGGTCTGGAGACCCAGGCAGATTTGTTATTGTTGGGAATGGTGGACTTTGATGTTATATTGGGTATGGACCGGTTGTCTCCGTACCATGCTATATTGGACTGTCATGCTAAGACAGTTACGTTGGCCATTCCTGGTATTTCTCAGATCGAGTGGCGGGGTTCGACCGATTTCGTCCCTAGCCGTGTTATTTCGTTCTTAAAAGCTCAGAAGATGGTTGAAAAAGGGTGTTTATCGTACTTAGCTTTTGTGAGAGATGTGGGAGCCGAGTCTCCTAGCATTGATTCTGTACCTGTTGTGAGGGACTTCCCAGATGTATTCCCCTCAGACCTGCCGGGCATGCCGCCGGACAGGGATATTGATTTTGGCATTGACTTGGTGCCGGGCACTCAGCCCATATCCATTCCTCCTTATCGGATGGCACCAGCTGAGTTGAAAGAACTGAAAGAGCAACTTCAAGAGCTTCTGGATAAGGGTTTCATCCGCCCTAGTGTGTCTCCGTGGGGTGCGCCGGTATTATTTGTTAAAAAGAAAGATGGTTCCATGCGAATGTGTATTGATTATAGGCAATTGAACAAAGTGACGGTGAAGAACAAGTACCCTCTACCGCGCATAGATGATTTGTTTGATCAGTTACAAGGTGCGAGGGTGTTTTCTAAGATCGATCTTCGTTCAGGCTATCATCAGCTGAAGATCAGGGACTCGGATATTATGAAGACTGCATTCGGGACCCGATATGGTCATTATGAGTTTCTTGTGATGTCGTTTGGGCTGACCAACGCCCCAGCAGCATTTATGCATCTGATGAACAGTGTGTTCAAGCCTTATTTGGATTCATTTGTGATTGTGTTCATTGATGACATTCTAGTCTACTCCCGTAGTCAGGAGGAGCATGCTCAGCATTTGAGTATTGTGTTGCAGAGATTGAGGGAGGAGAAGCTATATGCTAAATTCTCCAAGTGCGAGTTTTGGCTCGAGTCCGTAGCATTTCCGGGACATGTGGTGTCTCGTGATGGTATTCAGGTTGATCAGAAAAAGATAGAGGCGGTGCAGAGTTGGCCTAGACCGACCTCAGCTACAGAGATCGGGAGTTTTCTTGGTTTGGCGGGATATTATCGCCGGTTTGTTCAGGGGATTTTCATCCATTGCTTCTTCATTGACTAAATTGACCCGGAAGGGTGCACCATTCGTGTGGTCGGATGAGTGCGAGGAGAGCTTTCAGAAGCTCAAGATAGCTTTGACCACAGCTCCAGTGTTAGTATTGCCATCAGCTTCGGGTTCATATACCGTTTATTGTGATGCCTCGAGAGTGGGGATAGGTTGTGTGTTGATGCAGGAAGGTAAGGTGATTGCTTATGCTTCTCGGCAGTTGAAGCCACATGAGAAGAACTATCCTGTTCATGATTTGGAGCTAGCCGCCATTGTTCATGCATTGAAGATTTGGAGACACTATTTGTACGGTGTGTCTTGTGTGGTGTATACCGACCACCGTAGTCTCCAGCACTTGTTCAAACAGAAAGACCTTAATTTGAGATAGCGGAGATAGCTGGAGTTGCTGAAGGATTATGACATTACTATATTATATCATCCGGGGAAGGCCAATGCGGTGGCCGATGCTTTGAGCCGGAAGGCGGTCAGTATGGGGAGCTTGGCATATATTCCAGCTGAGGAGAGGCCACTTGCTTATGATGTTCAGGTGCTAGCCAATCGGCTAGTGAGGTTAGATATTTCGGAGCCCAGCAGGGTATTGGCTTGTGTTGTATCTCGGTCATCTCTATATGATCGTATTCGTGAGCGCCAGTATGATGATCCACATTTGGCTGTCCCGAGGGACAGAGTTCAGCATGATGATGCTAGAGATGTCACCATTGATAGTGACGGCGTATTGAGGATGCAAGGCCGGATATGCGTGCCCAATGTTGATGGCCTTCGTGAGTTGATTCTGGAGGAGGCCCATAGCTCGCGGTATTCTATCCATCCAGGAGCCGCGAAGATGTATCAAGATTTGAAACAACACTATTGGTGGAGAAAGATGAAAATGGACATTGTCAGACATGTAGCACGGTGCCTCAACTGTCAGCAGGTTAAGTACGAGCACCGGAGGCCCGGTGGTGTATTTCAGCGCATTGCTATTCCTGAGTGGAAATGGGAGAGGGTCACTATGGACTTTGTTACTGGACTCCCTCGGACGGCGAGGAAGTTTGATTCCGTATGGGTGATTGTGGATAGACTGACCAAGTCAGCTCACTTCATTCCAGTTAGTACTACCTACTCATCGGAGCGGTTGGCAGCGATCTTTATTCGAGAGATTGTTCGGTTGCATGGAGTCCCGGTGTCTATCATATCCGACAGGGGTACTCAGTTCACTTCTCAGTTTTGGAGAGCATTTCAGCGAGAGATGGGTACACGGGTTGAGTTGAGTACAACATTTCACCCCCAGACAGACGGACAGTCTGAGCGCACTATTCGGATCTTGGAGGATATGTTGCGAGCTTGTGTGATTGACTTTGGTGGTTCGTGGGACGAGTTCCTACCACTTGCTGAGTTTGCCTACAACAACAGTTATCAGTCGAGTATTCAGATCACCCCGTATGAGGCATTGTATGGCAGGCGGTGTAGATCCCCCGTGGGATGGTTTGAGCTTGGTGAGGTTAGATTGATAGGAACTGAGTTAGTCCAGGATGCTCTGGATAGAGCAAAGTTGATCCAGGAGAGGCTTCGTACAGCACGGTCTCGTCAGAAGAGTTATGCGGACCGTAGGGTTCGGGAGTTGTCTTTCATGGTTGGTGACAGAGTATTGTTGAAGGTTTCACCTATGAAGGGTGTCATGAGGTTTGGGAAGAGAGGAAAGTTGAGTCCTAGGTACATTGGTCCTTTTGAGATACTTAGGAGAGTTGGAGAGGTGGCATATGAGTTGGCCTTGCCGCCCGGCTTATCCAGCGTTCATCCGGTATTCCATGTGTCTATGCTCCGGAAGTACATTGGAGATCCGTCTCATGTATTAGACTTCAGTACCATTGAGCTTGATGGTGATCTATCCTATGATGTGGAGCCTATTGCCATTTTGGGACGTCAGGTGAGAAAATTGAGGTCTAAGGAGATTGCATCAGTTAAGGTTCAGTGGAGAGGTCGACCCGTGGAGGAGGCCACTTGGGAGATCGAGCGGGAGATGCGGAGCGGATATCCTCACTTGTTTGAGACTTCAGGTATGTTTCTTGACCCGCTCGAGGACGAGCGTTTGCTTAAGAGGGGGAGAATGTGACGACCCGGCCCGTCGTCACGGGAATTACCACCCCGTTATGTTGAAATTGTATGTTTTATGCTTTTATATCAGTGTTAAAGTCTATCGGGTGAGTTAGGAGTGATTTGGATTGGAAATGAGGCATATAGCCTTTGTGAAGGAAACTTGAATAAGGAAAGTCAACCCGGAGTTGACTATTTGGTTAGAGGGCTCGGAATCGGATTCCGATGATTCGGTTAGTTCCGGGAGGTGATTTGTGACTTAGGGGAGCGATCGGAATTGAATTTGGAGGCCCGGTGTAGAAATAGGCTTGAATTGGCTAAGGTTGAATTTTGGCGAAATCCGAACGGTAGGTGAGATTTGGATCCGGGAGTCGGAATGGAATTCCGACAGTTGCAGTAGCTCCGTTAGGTGATTTTGGATGTACCTGCAAAATTTCAGGTCATTCGGACGTCGTTTGGTCGGGTTTTTGATTGATTGTGTAAATCGGAATGTTTTAAGGAATTTAGGCTTGAATCCGTGTGTAATTGGTGATTTTAATGTTTAGGATGGTGTTTTTATGATTGGAACAAGTTCGTATCGTGTTTTGGGGTATGTTGGTGGTTTTCGTTGGGGTCCCGGGGCCTCGGGATGAATTCGGGGGTCCAAACGGACCATTTTGTGCCAAATGCACTGCTGTTTCTGCTGCAATTAGTTCAGCAGAATTTTGGGCGTGGAGGCGAGTCCGCAAGAGCGGACTGAGGAGCGCAGGAGCGCTTGGCACCGCAGAAGCGGACTCCTTTCCGCTGAAGCGGCATCGCTGGTGCGAGCCAGTGATCGCAGAAGCGGACTAGATGGAAAATGGGAAGGTCCGCGGAAGCGGATTATTGACCGCCTGGGCGAGTCCGCAGGAGCGGACTCTGGTACGCAGAAGCGGGACTCTTGTGCGCAGAAGCGGAGGTTCAATCGCGGAAGCGGACGCACATAAGCGGTCCTTTTCTTGCAGAAGCGGAATTGGCCGGCTAGGCCCGGAACCGCTGAAGCGACCCTCTGGTCGCGAATACGGACTCGTAGGAGCGGAATTTTATCCGCAGAAGCGAAAATCGCTGTGAGTTAAGTGTATCAGAAGTTAGAAAAATTTCAGAAACATTTCACACATTTGGGTCTCGGCTTTAGAGGCGATTTGGGCGATTTTGAAGAGAAATTCAAGGGAAATCATCGGGTAATCAACTATGGACTTAAACTATGATTAGTATTGGTAATATTATGCAATTATATCATGAAAATGGAGGAATTTGGGGTAATTTATGGAGGATTTAGCCCTAGGCTTGAACTTTAGAAAATCAAGGTTTTGAATGGGCAAATGGAGTCCGAATTTGGTAAAATTGATATGCTTAGACTCGTATTGAGATGAGGGTTCCGAATATGCGACTTTCGTGATTTTTCGACAAGCGTACCGAAAGTCGTGTTTTGACAACTTTGGGAATTTTGATGTAAATTGAGTTGTTTTGATTGGGTGTCGTCCCATTGGCCTAATTTGTTGTATTTCTACTGTATTTGATCAGATTCTACTCGTGCGGAGCTTGATTCTCGTGGCAAGGGCATTGCGGAGTAGTCGTCGCGCCGTATTGAGGTGAGTAATAGATATGGGTGATGACCAGCGGGTTCGAAACCCCAGTATACCACTTTGTGACGCTGTATAGCAGCAAGACACGTACTCTCTTGTGAGTGCGGGGTCGATTGTGATTGGGGACTATGACTTAGTCCGACTTGTTGATACTGTATTTTGATATTAGGCTATTCTTGAGCCGTCGAACCTCCTTCTCGGATGGTTGCATATTATACTGTGATATTGGCTACTCTTGAGCCGAGGAACCCCCTTCTTGGGCGGTTGAGTATACTTGTGGGCCATGAGCCAGTTATTGGATCCCGCGAGGATCGTTATCATTGTCATATCATATTGACATGCTAGTTTACTACTAGTCCGCAACTATTTCTGTTATCATGTTATTTCCAAATCTCCGGAACTTGATATTTCTGTTTTCAACTGAAAAATGATAAAAGATGTTTTCAAAACTACTTTTGAGCCTGCGAGGCTGTGATTGCATATTAGCTGACTAGTAGTGGATCGGGCCGCGCGCCGCAGCAGTACATATGTCGGATCGGACTGCACGCCGCAGTGATATTGTGCTTGGGCTGTAGGAGCCCCTCCGGAGTCTGAACCCCCACAGTGAGCACGGATACCCAAATTGGATCGGGCTACGCACCGTAGCGGTCATATCATGCATTGCATTGCATTTAGCTACATCTGCTAGCTGTTATACTGTTTTGCTGGTACTTATTGGTACAGGTACAGTCGATATTGATTCTGTGACAGGGTATTTGATTACGACTTTACATAGTGCTTTATTGCGGATTTCTTATCTGCGCTGTCTTACCCTTGTTTATTACCACTGAGTCTGGCGAGTACTCATTTTACTCCCTGCACCTTGTGTGCAGATCCAGGTACCTCTCAGCAGTGATCCAGTGGCTGTGCGAGGCGACGTTTGTGGATATTCGAGGTAGCTGCAGAGTCCGCAGGACCCGATATTCCTTCTTACTGTCTTGATTTTGTATTGACTTTTCCTTCCGCACTTGGTATCTTGTAAACCTTTATACACTTATGTTCAGTAGAGGCTCGTGACTCTTGACCCTTGGTCTGTGGGAGTTGATATATTATGGGACTTGGTTCCCTGTTTTCGTTATATGTATCGCTATTGCTTCGTGAGTTGATACGCCTAAATGGGCAAAAGAGAGCTTCTAGCTCCGTTATTGTTATTGATTGGTCAGGCTGGCTTAGCAATGTGCTGGGCGCCATCACGACCAGATTTGGGGTCGTGACAGATTCCTAACTTGTAATACTATGTACCTAAAACTAATAGGATTACAAATGTCTAGAATTTCGGTTATTTCTTTTATTGTGAGTTATTATGCTTAATATTATATGCTTATTTTTGTAAACCGACATTATATTCAGGCTTCTATAATAATATAGATATAGATGTGTAGATAGATAATACAGATATAGATTATTAGCAAAGTCTGGAGCTTATTGTTGGAATTACCAAAATACAGATTTAGCGGTTTAAATGTACAAATATAATATTACTTTTAGTTGAATTTAATGTTTTAGATATTAGATTCTTAAATATTACAATATTATCTAATATTAATTACATTTTTATTTAATTACCATATTATCTAATGTTGAACTATTTGTTAAAATCTTTTATCTTGCAAATCATAAAATTAGATCAATAGCCATAATAAGTTCAATTCGAATAGAAGCATGCATAAGAGTGTAATTTTCTTTGTTGTTAATTATCAATAGAATTCACGAGGATATTTATAAAACTTAAATATGTTCGTATATCATTAGATTTTGGAATGTATGTTGGAATCCTAGGAATCTTCCAATACACGAGCTACATTAATATATTTTTATTTGGACAAAAAAAAAGGCTAAACCAAATTAAAAACCAAATCAGATACAAAAGAAAATATTATAATTATGTCCAATACTATAGTTATATTTTATGACTATTTTGGTAAACCGACATTGTATTCATATTTTTATAATAATATAGAAGATATAGATAAGAAGTTTATTATAAAAGCAATAAACTTACATGGCTAAAACCATATCCCGAAAGTAATTATACTAATAGAAAACCTAACGTGCTCCTAAAGGTATTAGGTTTACATGCTAATATTTAGTATTATATATCTATGTCCGAAACTAATAAGTCTTTTTAATACTTATTTTTCTATTTTTATATTATTAATATTGATAGCTTCAATTGAAAAAGAAACTCCTACACCTAATAAATTAAAGTCTCGATCTTGCTTTTAATTCTTATAATTAAGAATCATTGAATTTGTCTTAAATTCTTATGGGAATCTACTTGAATAGTTAAAAGTTAAAAAGATTTACACGAAGCTTTAACTGAAATCAAAGTCTAAATGTTTTGAAAGTCATAATTCACAGATTCGAAAATATTTGAAGGATAATAGGATTCCTAAAGGTAATCATGTATGATTCATAATGTGTTATAAAACTAATGGGATTATAAGACTAATATCTAAAAGTTCAATTATATCCTTTTATTATGAGTTAATATGCTTAATATTAAAAGGTTATTTTTGTAAACCAACATTTTATTCATGCTTTTATAATAATATATAAATATATATATATATATATATATATATATATATATATATATATATATATATATATATATATATATATATATATATATATATTTTTTTTTTTTTTCCCTGATAATAGATTCCTTGTGCTATAGAATATACACATCTCTTCGTTATTTTGGATGTCGTATTGTACAAAAACTATATCAATAACTACTTAAAAGAAATTGCTAATAATAACAAAAAATAAAATGGCAATCCTGCATAGCAACAAACATGTAAAAATGGATACACTATATTATTTAAATAAAACTAGAATTGTCACTACAAATAAGGGAAGCATTTTCTTTCTATAATATTCTTGATTCATTCACTCTTTATGGAAACTCAAAGATGATAATATAGAAGATATTCCAGAAGTTGTAAATCCAGCCCAAACAAATGCAGATGGGATGTACATCAAGTTCAAGAAATCATGATATTTTGAGTTATCGTCGTTGTAAACAATTTTCTGTAGATCCATTGTTGCACCTAATGCTGTACCAGCTCCTGTCGCTACTATACCAAAGATAATCTGCATGAATTTCAAGAAATTAAATTAAAATCAATACGACATTTGTAGTATTATAAATACGCTAATCGTGTAAAAATTCTTTACACGCACAAAAATCAAGTCTTTTAGGAGAAGACGAATAAGACCCACTTTTTTCATTTTCTTATTTCTTAATAGCTATATATATAGATGAACTAAATGAAGGGAAATTCATGTTGTTAACCTTGTCACCATAGAGTTCAATCTGGCGGAAAATCTTGTGGTTTATCAATCTCTTCTTTCTTATGAGGAAATATATCCCAAAAGGAATATGCAATAGATTGTAGACAGCTCCCGCTATCACAGCAAAAAGCGTATAGCTGCAAATAAATAAAATAAAAAAAGAATCATACTACTAGTAAGTACTTGTCTAATTAATACTCCCTCCGTTTCAATTTATGTGAACCTATTTCCTTTTTAGTCCGTATAAAAAGAATGATCTCTTTCCTTATTTGGAAACAATTTACCTTTATGCAATGATTTATAGCCACACAAAATAAAGGTGCCTCATTTTACACTACAAGATCAAAAGTCTTCTCTCTTTTCTTAAACTCCGTACCCAGTCAAATGGGTTCACATAAATTGAAACGGAGGGAGTATACAACAAAAAATAACAAATTAATTTTGATCGTAAATTTTCTTTATAATTTTTAAATATTTTAAATTATTAATTATTGTGACTTATTAAACTTTTACATAATTTCTAAATATATAAATTTATCTTTGAAAGACTGAAAAGTTACATACAGTCAAACCTAAGAAGTTTGAATCTCTAAACGTAAAATATACTTACATAGATCGGAACGGTGGGGAGGGAGGGAGGGAGGAGACCCGGGGGGGGGGGGGGAAGTAATCTCTACGGTTTAACGATATGTATAAATCGTCTAAAAAAGATTGAAATTATACTTCAAGATAGTCACGGTTAGGAGTGAAAACATTTACCTGTATGAACGATAATAATCATAGGCAAGTCTAGCTCCATTGTCAAAAGTAACTTCACTAGTCTGTAACACACCCCAAGACACCAGAAGAGAAGCTAGAGTTACAACCCTAGCACCTAATGTAATCAGTGGTATTTTTGATGAAGAGGCAGGCTTTTCATCAAAGTTATACTGAGGATAATTAGACATTTTCCCACACTCAAAGCCTTTCTATCATAGCCGTTTCTATTTCTGATGGTCCTTTTATACTCTCTAAAAAGAATCCCAATATTGAGTGTTTTATATGTAATTTTTTCCAATAGAGTATATTTTGGACCGCAACCTCAACAACAACAACTACCCAGTATAGTCCCACAATGTGGGGTCTGAAGGGTAATATGTAGACAAGCCTTACCCCTACCCAAAAGGGTAGAAAGGCTATTTCCAATCGACCCTCCGCTTAGAGAAGGAAAGGGAAAGCAACAACAAAAACAAAAACAAAAGAGCATTAGTAATTCCGGCAGAAATCGCATAAATAGTTATCTAAACATAGGAATTATACATAAAATGGCATGCAATAATATCAAACAATAGCTACCAAAAATAACTACCATAAGGCGACACAATCCAGTGCACGAATCATCTATGAGTCGCCCTGACAAGCCTCACCCAACCCCGAAAAAGGAGTACAAAAAATTTTAGGAACCCCTATCATACAAAAATTCTAAAGTATATTTTGAACCGCAACCTCGATTAAATCAAAACGTACGTACTGTCTTTTTTGTTATTTTTGCTTTCTTAGTTCTTTTGTCGTTGCATTCCTGGATAATACAAATATATAGCTTTCAAATACTATGTTATTTTATTTTCTTTGCCGGCTACGTACGCTAATTGGAGCGCAAGTTATATAGACGAGGGGTATTCACGAATTTCTTATCATGACCAGTCCACACTTAGCGAAGCGGTGTCTAATTATATGTATTAATATTGTGAGAAAATAGATAAGTAGGAAAAAGTGACATAATTTACATAAATTATTTTTTGTTGTGTTGTTTATCTCATTAATTTTGCTCTAAAAGGTGAAAGGTTCAAACCTCAACTAGCACATTTTTTTAATAAATATTTGAGAGAGTCTCCGTATTAAAATTCAACAAAACCAACAGACTAAAACTAATTTTTATTTAGAAGTATGATAATTAACGTTATTATTGCCGTTCTTCTATAAATTTCGACACAATTTACAAGAATTCCTACGTATGCCCCTTTCGGAATGTTTTGCGTAAGCTTGAGTTGTCGGGCCGACTGGATAAATTGGCCGTCGAACTTAGCGGGTACGATATCGAATATCAACCCCGTGTCGCCATCAAGTCTCGAATCTTAGCTGACTTCGTGGCTGATTTTACGCCGATCCTCATACCGAAAGCGAAGAAAGAACTCCTGCTAAGTTCGGGTACTTCGTCGGAGGTGCAGACCCTTTTCACGGATGGTGCCTTGAATGTGAAAGGGTCCGAGATTGGCATTGTCTTGAATCCACCAACGGGTGATACCATTAGACAATCTATCAAAACCTTTTGAGGTTAAGTATGAGGCCATGATTGCAGGTCTCGAGCTAGCTAAGAGCTTGGGAGCAGAAGTCATCGAACAAGTGTGATTCTCTATAGGTGGTAAACCAAGTAAACAAAATTTTCAAAGTTCGATAGTACAGGATGCAACAATGCTTGGATAAGCTACATGTAACTTTGCACCATTTCAAGAAGTAGACTTTAGATCAAGTGCCTCGAGAACAAAACAGCAAGGCTGGCGCACTTGCTAATTTGGGATCTTCGATCGAAGAAGATGACATCATTTCGGGGACTCTGACGTCGAATCTTTGGTTCACAAAATTATTAGAGCTAGTTATTATTGGGAAAGCATAGAAAAAGATGCTAAGGAATTCATCAAAAAATACAATAAATGCCAATAATTTGCACCGATGATCCACCAGCCCCGAGAAAAACTCCATTCGATCCTATCCCTATTGTCTTTCATGAAATAGGGAATGGACATAGTCCTCTACCAACGGCCCTAGGTAAATTTATTTTGTTTATGACTGACTATTTTTCTACATGGTTGGAAGCACAAGCTGTCACGACCCAACTCCGGTCGTGATGGCGCCCAACACTAAAGCTAGGCCAGCCAGACCAACAATTATTTTCACAATCAAATATTTGTCCCAAATGGACAACTCAAGAAGAATACATGAGTCAATCAATACTTCGATAATAATAATATAAATAAATACCGAGAAATGCGAAAAATGAAATAACACTCCCAAAGATCTGGGGTCACGAGTCTAGAGCCTCTAAACAAAACCGAATAGTGATAGAGAATACTGAATGAAATACTCAAGTCTGAAACATATAATGATAACTGAACGTAATGAGAAGCTAGGTTCTACGAACGTCGGCAACTACCTCAGTAACTCGAAATAACTATGGTAGAAGCCGGAGTGCTCGTCTATCCCTCATGTGTACCTGAATCTGCACACAAAGATGCAGGGAGTAGGGGTGAGTACTAAGTACTCAGTGAGTAATAAGTATATATTAATAGCTGAAAGCAGAAAATCCACAGAATACCACAGAGTAAAGCTAAACTACAGTCTGATTACAAACTAGCAACTGTGAGCACGTGATTTTTGCCCTATATGAGAATTACTCCCAAAAATTCAAAATAAACTAATTTTTTAGTTTGTTTGTAATTGTTGTGAATTTAATGTCTTTTTTTGTGCATATTTATTTGTTAAATTAAAAAAAAATAAAAAAATATATCGCAATTGCATTTAGGATTTAATTCTACAATTAGGATTAATTAATTTTATCTTACAAAATGAAAATCACAAAATAGGCATCTTTTGCATTTTAGCCTTTAATGTCTAAATTGTGTGATTGTATTTTAATTATTATTTAAATTTAGGTGACAATTATTATTATGAGTTAATTAGTATTTTAAGATAATTTTAGTTTTTATAAATTAATCTTAGTATTTTGGGCTTTATTAATTAGGAAGTTGAATAATGGAGAAGAACAAAATAGAAAAAAATTAGATTGGGCCATCTTGCAAATTAAGTTACAAGCCCAATCCTATGCACCCTTACCCAACCCAAAACCCCTTGGCCCAAAAAAGAAAATTTCAGATTTTTTAGCCAAAAATAATCATAATCACATAACATAAAGTAATGGGGGCAAGGAAATCAAGAAAGAAAACAAGGAGAGCAAAACATGGATTAGTGGGTTTTCTTTAAATTAAAAAATATTTTCTTTTTAATAAAAAAAATCTAAAAGTTTTTGAAATTCCTACCTATAGATATAAGGGAAGATTCATGAAGAAAAGGGTGGAAAACATAGAGGAAAAAATACGAGGAGAAGAAAACATAAGGAAAAAAAGAGAGCAGTATACACTCGATATACACTCTGGATACAGAAGTATACACAGACAAAATTTAATTTTTGAGAGTTTCTTTTGAGAATTGAAGAGAGTTCAAAGCTAGAAAGATAAAGCAAAGAGAAATTCCGGAATATATTTTTCTTCTCTGTTTTTACTGGGTTTTCTCCATATTGCTGGGATTTTCTAGATTGAGGTGTTGAAGCTACTACTGGTTGTTACTGTACTTTCACCGCCCTGTTTATTTTCCATCCTCCCCTTCTTTTCATTACTAGGTACACAACTACTACTTAAACATGTAATTGGCAGCTGATATTGAAGAATGAATTCTATGAGTTGATTTTCAGAATAAGACTGTTTCTGTTACTATTATATGTTCTTATTTTATCACACAAGTAGATACTTTATAATTTGATAGGAAATAGTTGTATAACTGAAATATATGAAACATGAGATGATGCTGAAGACAATGTAATAGATAGGATATAGATTAGAGTAGAAGTAACCGTAATCACTTAGCTTAGTTCTAAAAAATAGGTTAATTAGTTAAAAACTAACTCACTTAGCTCAAAAAATATTCTCGTAACTTGCATATAACCACAATAATAATCTGAATTAGCACGTGGTAATTAGTTTAGCTTGATGTCTGTTTGTTCATCTTAAATAGTTTAATAGCAACTGAAAATGACGTAGCTTAAAACTAGTAGCTAATTACAAAGTTAAGAATCATGTGACTGATCGAAATCGTTACACAATTAGCCTACTGTTTGAATACAATTAGCATTTTGATAATTACAATCAGAAGAGTATGAGTCATAATTAGTAATACGTTAAGTAATAATCCTGTTTGCATAATTAAGCAATGATTTGTTATTTTAACCGATAATGATCCTGTTTACATAGTTAGGTAATTCATTACTAATAAAATATGAAGAAAAGTAGTATGTTATTCAGATTTGATTAGTGTTAGATAATGGTGATTTAAAATTGATACCGTTAATTCTGTACTTTTGTTTCTCTTATGAAATAAATACAATTTGGGTTGATTCTTCTTTTTGATTTCAAGTTTCTGCGTATATCATGAATTCTTGATTCTGTTTCATTCTCTTCCTTCGTTTGGTCTGGGCCTGAAGAATAACGCATGCCTGGATCCAATTGGACTTGTAACTGGGCTTCTGAAAAATGACTTCAGCATATTCTGGGTTTCTGAAACCCAGATATGCGAGCTGGTTTACTGAATTAGAGCCCCAAACGTCCAGGCCTGGTAATACAAATGATAAGGCCTCGACATACTTATGAAATTATAGCATAACTAAAAATGACTAAAGAAAAACCAATAATAGAAAAAATATTATTTATTAGGATTGAACTATTAAAATAAAAATGGGACGAGCCTCGTATGAAAACAAATTAAGTGGGGCCCCCATAATAATAGTAATAATGTGATAGATATGGGAAGACTGTTTAGTAAATTCCATGGTCTTTCCAAAAGAATAATAAGTCGTTAGACGATATAGGCACGATTCTAAAATATACCTTCCCTAATATGAGTGCATATCTAATGTGACTCAAATATTAAATCTCGGCGAAGTCGAAACGTGTTAAAAGTCACAGGTGTACTAGTTGCGGTGTGACTCGAAATACGTTTTCGCTACGTCGCAAGTCATAAAATATTAAAAGCGAAACATTGCACACATTGTAAAAAGCATATAGTGAAATCAAGTAAAAATAAAAAATGACAGTTGAGCGACCGTGCTGAAACCACGGAATCTGGGAGTGCCTAACACCTTCTCCCGGGTTAACAGAATTCCTTATCCGGATTTCTTGTTGCGCGGAATGTTAAACAGAGTCAACTTCCTCGGATTCGGGATAAACCGGTGACTTGGGACACCATTATTTTCCCAGGTGGCGACTCTAAAATTTTAAATGAAATCCTGATCCGATAATCCTTAAAATTGGAAAAAACTCCTTCCTCGTTGTTATTATATCCCATCCCGGGTGTATTGATAATTAATGAGGTATACCTTGTTCCCATTTTCGGAAAAACTAAAAAAGGTAGTAAAAAGGGAGGTGTGACAGCAACAACAATACATTACAATTAAGACAGATAATTCAACAGATAAAGATGCAATGCAATGCACAAGACCGATACGGCGCATAGCCCTATCCATTTAACGTCGACGACGCTCACTGGGGGTGTGTATAGACTCCGGAAGGGCTCCTACAGCCCAAGCGCAATATATCATCTGTTGCGGCGTGCAGCCCGACCCTTACATCATCTGCTGCGACGTGCAACCCGACCCTTACATCATCTTCTGCGGCGTGCAGCCCGATCCATCCTTAGCCCACAACATGCATATGAGTCACACAATAGTTCAATTTATTTATTTCCGGGTTCCAGTTCATTAACAATGAAAAATACTTTAATTTTATTTAATTTTCCAAGAATATGTGACTTAGCATTTCATAATAGTGATTTCAAACCAGGACTGAGATCAATGATTAAGAAAATCAAGCTATCACATATATGTCTATCCCCTAGGGATACTACAGGTCGGCACAAGGTCCCAAACACGGCCTACAACCCATAAATATATCTAACACAGTATGTGTTTCAACCACGCCTTACTAGCGTCACAATGTGCTAAGCCGATGTTTCGAACCCTCAGGCTACCATATACACTAACTACTCACCTCTAGCCGGTCGTGGACTCATCCGTGATGCCTTTTCCCTTTGAATTTGCCACCTCGCCCGTTGAATCTAGTCAAAACCACATCAATTATATCAATATGGGTCAGAGAAACATAACCCAATCTAATTTACTTGAAATACGCAATAATGCACCAAGTTGGTAAAACCCAGGCCCCAGGCCCGCTTCTAAAAAAATTCCGAAAATTATACCAAAGGATTCCTGGTCTCGCCATGAGTCCGTGCATATAAAATTTATCAAAATCAGAGTTCGAATGTCCTTTCAAAAGTCGAAAATTCGTTTTCATAATCTAGGCCCTAGTTCCTCACAATTTCTACCCAATTTCATGAGTTTTGATGTTAATACTAGCATATAATCGTGTTTTTGAGTCAAGAAACTTGTCTCCAACGATTACCCGTTGATTTCTCTCTTCAAAGCTCACAAAACCCTCTCTAGCCTAAGTGAAAATAGTGAAAATATGATTAGGGTCGCGTCTGAATTTAATTAAAACCGTTCTGCTCAGACGCCTCATTCTATGCGATCGCAATACCCCTATGCAATCGCATAGAGCAAATTTTTCAGGTCCAAAATTCCTTCCCTGCGACCGCAGGACTAGCCATGCTATCGCATAGCTTTGCCCCCTTGCACTACGCGATCGCAATGTACACTTTTATCAAACTATGCGATCGCACTCCCCTTCACCCGATCGCATAGAGTAAATTTCCACCCCCTTTGGAGCCTTCTATGCGATCGCAGACCTATCTATTCGATCGCATAGAACAAAAACTGTCTACAATGTTTTGCTGTATTAGCATGTTCAAAACTTGCCCGTTGGGCATCCGAAATTATCCCGAGGCCCCCGGGACCTCAACCAAAAGCACAAATACATCACATTACTTCATTTAAACTTGATCGGAACATAAAAACACCCAACTCCAAAATCACCAATTTCACACGGATTGAAGCCTAAGTTTCTTTAAAACTTCCGAAACTAACATTCGATCTAAAATCTGACCTAACCACCTCCGAATGACCTCAAATTTTGTATGCATGTCCAAAATCACCTAACGGAGCTATTAGAACTCTCGGAATATCATTCCGAGCCCCTGATCAAAATCTCATCTACCGTTCGGATTTCGCCAAAATTCAATCTTAGCCAATTCAAGCCCAAAACTACATCGGACCTCCGAATTCGATTTCGATTGCTCTCCTAAGTCATAAATGATCCCTCGAAACTAGTCGAATCATCACAATTCCATTCCGAGATGTCTAACTCATCGGTCAATATTCGGTTGACTTTTCCAAGCTATTCTTCTCATAAAGAGGTTTATGGCCTCATTTCTAAGTAAATTCCCTCCGATTTGCTTCTAACTTTCCAAACACATATAATTTAACATATTGAAGTATTAAATGAAGAAAACGGGGTGATAACTCCCATAACGACGGGTCGGTTCGTTACATTCTCCCCAACTTAAACAAACGCTCGTCCGCGAGCGGGTCAAGAAACATACCTGGAGTCTCAAATAAGTGTGGATATCTGCTCTACATCTCCTGTTCGGTCTCCCAAGTTGCTTCCTCCACGGGATGACCTCTCCACTACACTTTCACTGAAGCTATGTCTTTGGATCTCAACTTACGAACCTGCCGACCCAAAATGACTACCAGCTCCACATCATAGGTCAAGTCATCATCCAATTGTATCGTCCTGAAGTCCAACACATGTGACGGGTCTCCAACATACTTCCGGAGCATAGATACATGGAACACCGGGTGAACTCCCGACAAGCTGGGTGGCAAAGAAAGCATATAGGCCACCTCCCCAACTTTTCTGAGCACCTCAAAAGGTCCAATGAACCTTGGTCGCAGATTTCCTTTCTTTCCAAACCTCATAACGCCTTTCATAGGCGAAACCTTCAGCAACACCTTCTCACCTACTGAATAAGACACATCTCGGACCTTCCGGTCTGCATAACTCTTCTGACGCGACTGAGCTGTGCGAAGTCTCTCCCGAATCACCTTCACCTTATCTAAGGCATCTTGGACTAACTCTGTCCCTAACAACCTAGCCTCGCCGGGCTCGAACCAACCAGACTGGAGATCTACACTGCCTCCCATATAAAGCTTCATACGGTGCCATCTGAATGCTGAATTGATAGCTATTATTATAAGCAAACTCTGCAAGAGGCAAGTAATCATCCCATGAACCACCAATATCAATGACACAAGCACGTAACATGTCCTCCAGTATCTGAATCGTACGCTCGGACTGCCCATCCGTATGTGGATGAAATGCTGTGCTCAGCTCTACCTGTGAACCCAACTCTCGCTGAAATGACCTCAGAACTGAGAAGTGAACTGGGTACCCCTGTCTGATATGATAGAAATGGGAACTCCATGCAATCTCACAATCTCACGGATAAATATCTCTGCTAACTGCTCTGAGGAGTATGTAGTACACACATGAATGAAATGGGCTGACTTGGTCAGCCTATCTACAATCACCCAAACTGAGTCAAACTTCGTCGCTGTCCGAGGGAGTCCACTAACAAAGTCCATAGTGATCCTTTCCCACTCCCACTCGGGAATATCAATATGCTGGAACACACCACAGTCCTCTGATGCTCATACTTGACCTGTTGACAGTTTAGGCACTGTGCTACATGGTTCACAATATCTTTCTTCATCTTTCTCCACCAGTAATGCTACCTTAAATCCTGATACATCTTTGCGGCAACTGGATGAATAGAATATCGCGAGCTGTGGGTCTCCTCCAATCAACTCATGAAGGCCATCAACATTGGGCACGCATATCCGGCCCTGCATCCGCATCACACCATCACTATCAATAGTGACATCTCTGGCGTCATCATGCTGAACTCTGTCCTTAAGGACAAGCAAGTGTGGATCATCATACTGGCGCTCTCAAATACGGTCATATAAGGAAGACCGAGATACCACGCAAGCCATTACCCGACTAGGCTAAGAAATATCCAGCCACACCTTCTGATTAGCTAACACATGAACATCAACTGCAAGGGGCCTCTCCTCAACTGGAATGTACGCCAAGCTGCCCTTACTAATAGCCTTCCGGCTTAAAGCATCGGCCACTACATTGGCCTTCCCGGGATGGTAGAAAATGGTAATATCATAATCTTTAAGCAATTTGAGCCATCTCCGCTGCATCAAATTGAGATCTTTACAAATGCTGAAGGTCGCGGTGGTCTGTATATACATCACACGATACACCATACAAGTAATGCCTCCAAATTTTCGAGGCATGAACAATAGTAGCTAACTCTAAGTCGTGAACATGGTAGTTCTTCTCATGTGCTTTAGCTGACGAGAAGTGTATGCAATCACTCTACCCTCTTGCATCAATGCACAACTGATCCCAACACTAAAAGCATCACAATACACCGTATAAGACCCTGAGGCTGATGGCAACACAAGTACTGGAGCTGTGGTCAAAGCCTCTTTGAGCATCAGTAAATACGATCATGAAAGAATCAAGTTACGACTGAAATACACTGTTCATCAAGTGCATGAATGCGGCTGGGGCATTAGCCAACTCAAAAGACATCACCAGAATTTATAGTGCACATATCATGTTCCGAAAGCTATTTTCATAATGTCAAAATTCCTAATCTTCAACTGGTGATAACCAGATCGAAGGTCAATATTAGAGAATACACTTGCTCCATGGAACTGATCAAACAAGTCCTCAATATGAGGTAATGGGTACTTATTCTTAACTGTCACCTTGTTCAACTGCCTGTTATCAATGCACATTCTCATGGTGCCATCTTTCTTCTTAATGAATAATACCGGTGCACCCCAAGGTGACACACTCGGACGAATGAAACCCTTATCTAAGAGTTCCTGAAGCTGTTCTTTCAACTCTTTTAACTCAACTGGTGCCATGCGATAGGGAGGAATAGAAATGGGCTGAGTGCCCGGCATCAAGTCAATACCGAAATCGATATCCCTGTCAGGCGGTATGTCTGGCAGGTCTGCTGGAAATACATCCGGGAAATCCCTCGCAATGGGGACCGAATCAAGACTGGGTGTCTCAACCTCAACATCTCTAATGAAGGAGAAATAAGATAAATAACCCTTCCCAATCATTCGTTGGTATTTTATAAAGAAAATCACCCTGTCGGATACATAATCAGTCACGCCATGCCACTCGATCCTTGAATTACCTAGAGTAGCTAATGTGACTGTCTTAGCATGACATTTCAGAATTGCATGGTAAGTAGATAACCAATCCATGCCTTGAATCACATCGAAATCCACCATGCCCAATAGTAATAAGTCAACTCGAGTCTCTAGGCCCCTAATAGTAACAAGACAGGATCAATACCTAATCCACCATAACTGTATCACCCACCGGGGTAGACACATGCACGGGAAAGGCAAGAAAACTATGGGTCACACCCAAATGATGCGCAAAATATGAAGAAACATAGGAATAGGTGGATCCGAGATCAAATAAGACAAAAAAATCCATGTGGCAGACTGAGATAATACCTGTAATAATTACATCTGATGCACTAGAGTCCCTCCTATCCAGAAGAGCATAAAAAAGAGCCTGACCTCCGCCAGTACGATCCTCACCCCTAGAGAAACCTCTGGCTACATGACCATCACTCCTAGCTGACTGTGTTGATGCTGAATAAACAGGAGCAGAAGACGAGGGCTGGTCCCCCTGCTGAGACCGTTTACGAAGCAATTGGGGACACTCTCTCCTGATATGGCCAAACTTACCACACTCAAAGCAACGACCTGAAGCTGGAGAAAGGGACTGCTGAGGACCCCTCGCTGCCGATGAACCCTGATCTGAAGGAGCAGGAGCAGAGTTGTGAGCTGGAAGGGCGCTCAATGCAGGATGGCTCTGCTGACGACCCTGCTGACCCTGTTGGCCCTGATGACCCTGACGACCACGGTCTGACGAAGCTCCACTGGACCCTACACGACCTGACTGAGGAGATATGAAAGAATGGCCTCTGCTGTGCAGAGAATGGCCCCTAGACGGAGCACCACTGTAACTACCAGTACCATGAGGCCTCTTAGCCTCCCTCTCCTCACGCTCTCGGCGGTGGTCTGTCTCAATCTAACGAGCCGCAGCCACCACCTCCTCAAAGCTAACTGCTGAAGCCCTCTCTCTAGTCATCAATAAATAGACAGGATAGATGAGACCATCTATGAATCTCATGATCCTCTCTCGATCTGTCGGAATCATCCACATGGCATGACATGCTAGTTGTGTAAATTTCAACTCGTACTGAGTCACCGACATATCTCCCTGCTTTAGCCACTCGAATTGAGGATGCAGCTCCTCCCTCTGAGACTGGGGCACATACTTCTCCAAAAATACAGTGGAGAACTGCTGCCAAGTGAGGGGCGCTACCCCAGCAGGCCTACGCCTCTCAAAATCCTCCCACCAGTGAAATGCTGGTCTTGTGAACTGGAAGGTAGTGAAGGCAACACCACTGGACTCCAGAATACCCGAAGTACGGAGCATACGCTGGCACTTATCTAGAAAACCCTAGGCGTCCTCGCCCTCAACACCAATGAATGCCGGAGGATGTAGCCTCTCAAACCTCTCCAACCGACGATGCTCATCATTAGGCATAGCTGGAACCACATGAGTTGGCGCTAGTGGAACGGGTACAGCCGGCTGAGCTTGAGCTGCCTTAGGTGCCTGTACACCCTGAACTAACGGCTCGGGTGTGCGAGCAACGAGGGTCTGGTTTCCTCCCTGCCTGTGAAGAAGTTGCTGCAGCAGAGGCCGCAACCACCTGGGCTAAGCCAGTACACACCGATAGGATCTGTGCTAAGGTCTCCTGAAGACCTGGTATCTCAATAGGCACTGCCAGTACCTGAACCTGAGCTGCTGGAATGCCTGCAGCTGGAGCCTGATCCTGAGCTTGACCTACTGGAGCTGGGATCTGACCCTGAGTCTGGTCAGCTGGTGGGTCAGCAGGTGTTATCGCTGCTGCCCTGCCTCTTCCATGACCACAGCCTCTAGGTGCCACTGGTGGTCGTCCTCCACGTCCGCTAGCACGTGTTCTCGCCATCTGCGAGAGAGTAGAATATAGAAAAATTTAGTTTCACGGTAACACAAACCGCACGATAGTTTCCTAAAGTTATATAGCCTCCCAAGGACAGATATGGACGTCTACGTACCGATCCACGGAAGCCTACTAAATCGGGTCATGACTCGCGAGTCCTAGTAACCTAGGCTCTGATACCAACTTGTCACGATCCAACTCCGATCGTGATGGCACCCAACACTAAAGCTAGGCAAGCCAGACCAACAATTGTTTTCCCAATCAAATATCAGTCCCAAATGGTCAACTCAAGAAGAATATATGAGTCAATAGATACTCCGATAATAATAATATAAATAAATACCGAGAAGTGCAAAAAGCGAAATAATACTCCCAAAGATCTGGAGTCTAGAGCCTCTAAACAAAAACGAATAGTAATAGAGAATACTGAATGAAATACTCAAGTCTGAAACATATAATGATAACTAAACGGAATGAGAAGCTAGGTTCTGCGAACGTCGGCAGCTACCACAACAACTCTAAATAATTGTGGTAGAAGCTGGAGTGCTCGTCTATCCCTTCTGTGTACCTGAATCTGCACACAAAGGTGCAGGGAGTAGGGGTGAGTACTAAGTACTCACTGAGTAATAAATATATATTAATAGATGAAAGCAGGAAATCCACAGAATACCACAGAGTAAAGCTAAACTACAGTCCGATTCCTCCTACGAACTAGCAACAACAGTACATTACAATTAAGACATCTAATTCAATTGATAAAGATGCAATGCAATGCACATGACCGCTACAACACGTAGCCCGATGCATTTAACGTCGACGACGCTCACTAAGGGTGTGTACAGACTCCAGAGGGGCTCCTACTGCCCAAGCGCAATATATCATCTGCTGCGGCATGCAGCCCGACCCTTACATCATCTGCTTCGGCATGCAGCCCGATCCATCCTCAGTCCACAACATGCATATGAGTTGCACAACAGTTTAATTTATTTATTTCCAGATTCCAGTTCATTAACAATGAAAAATACTTTAATTTTATTTAATTTGCCAAGAACTGGTGACTTAGTATTTCATAATAGTGATTTCAAACCAGGACTGAGATTAGTGATTAAGAAAATTAAGCTATCACACACACACACACACACACACATATATATATATATATATCCGCTAGGGATACTCCAGGTCGGCACAAGGCCCCAAACATGGCTTACAGCCCACAAATATATCTAACAGAGTGTGTGTTTCAACCACATATAACATGTTTTTCATATTCAGGATGGACCGAGTCTCAATCCCTAGTCATAATCAATCCCCCCACGGGGTGCGAGCCACGCCTTACTAGCGTCACAATGTGCTAAGCCAGGGTTTTGAACCCTCAGGCTACCATATACACTAACTACTCATCTCTAGCCGGCCGTGGACTCGTCCGCGATGCCTTTTCCCTTTAAATTTGCCACCTCGTGCGTCGAATCTAGTCAAAACCAGATCAATTATATAAATATGGGTCAGAGAACATAACCCAATCTAATTTACTTAAAATACGCAATAATGCACCCAGTTGGTAAAACCCGGGCGCCGGGCTCGCTTCTCGAAAAATTCCAAAAATCATACCAACGGATTCTTCATCTTGCCACGAGTCCATGCATATAAAATTTATCGAAATCGGAGTTCGAATGGCTTTTCAAAAGTCGAAAATTCGTTTTCATAATCTAGGCCCTAGTTCTTCACAATTTCTACCCAATTTCATGAGTTTTGATGTTAATTCTAGTATATAATCATGTTTTGAGTCAAGAAACTTAACTCCAACGATTACCCGTTGATTTCTCTCTTCAAAGATACCAAAACCCTCTCTAGACGAAGTGAAAATAATGAAAATATGATTAGGGTCGCGTCTGAATTTAATTAAAACCGATCTGCTCAGACGCCTCCATCTATGCGATCGCAATGCCCCTATGCGATCGCATAGAGAAAATTTTCCAGGTCCAAAATTCCTTCCCTGCGACCGCAGGACTAGCCATGCGATCGCATAGCTTTGTCCCCTTGCACTACGCGATCGCATCAACCCTTACACGATCGCACTATACACTTTCATCAAACTATGCGATCATACTCCCCTTCATGCGATCGCATAGAGTAAATTTCCACTCCTTTTGGATCCTTCTATGCGATCGTAGACCTATCTATGCGATCGCATAGAACAAAAACTGTCTGTAATTTTCTGCTGCATTAACATGTTCAAAACTTGCCCGTTGGGCATCCGAAATCATCCCGAGCCCCCCAGGACCTCAACAAAAAGCACAAATACATTACATTATTTCATTTAAACTTGCTCGCAACATAAAAAAACACCCTCGTAAACATCAAAATCACCAATTTCACACGGATTCAAGCCTAAGTTTCTTTAAAACTTCCGAAACTAACATTCGATCTAAAAACCGACCTAACCACCTCCGAATGACCTGAAAGTTTGCACGCATATCCAAAATAACCTAAGGGAGCTACTACAGCTCTCGGAATATCATCCCAAGTCCCGAATCAAAATCTCACGTACCGTTCAGGATTTCGCCAAAATTCAACCTTAGCCAATTCAAGCCTAAAACTACACCGGACCTCCGAATTCGATTCGATTGCTCCCTTAAGTCATAAATGATCCCCCGAAACTAGTCGAATCATCAGAATCCGATTCCGAGTATCTAACTCATCGGTCAACATTCAGTTGACTTTTCCAAACTATTCTTCTCATAAAGAGGTTTATGGCCTCATTTATATCAAAATTCCCTCCGATTTGCTTCTAACTTTCTAAACACATATAACTTAGCATATTGAAGTATTAAATGAAGAAAATAGGGCGAAAACTCCCGTAACGACGGGTCAGGTCGTTACACAAGCCTTTAAAAAGGTTAGATAAAAAGAAGTTATTGAATTCATCTAGGACCACATCATATACTGGTTCAGGATACCTGTAGAGATTGTATGTGACAAAGGGAAAATATTCGTCATCAGCATGGTAATTGAGTTACTCGAAGCACACAAAATAATGATTTGTAGAAAATATTGGACAACGCAAAAGGGAAATGGAGAGAAGTTGTACCCGAGGTCCTTTGGGCATATAGAACAACATCAGTCTCATTCTGTTTAGTATATGGCTCAGAGGCCCTCATCCTTGTCGAGGTCGGGGAACCCAGTGCCAGGTTTTGATATGTAACAGAGGAGTCAAATCATAAGGCTATGAATACTAGCCTCGAGCTATTAGATGGAAAACGAGAAGCATCACTTATTCGGATAGACGCGCAAAAGAAAATGATTGAAAGGTACTACAATAGAAGGACCAACCTTGGACATTTCACAATCGGGGACTTAGTTTTACGAAAAGTCACCCTCAATTTCGAGACTCCAATGAAGGGAAACTGAGCCGGAATTGGGAAGGAATGTACCCAATCCTCGGTGTTGTCGCTAAAGGTTCTTACAAACTTAGCACGATGGAAGGTTAACAACAACCAAAAAATTATAATGTGCCATTAATAAAATGATACTACTGCAAAGATATGACTTTATCCTTTTGTCCATTGAGTTTAAATCTAACTCATTGCATATTTTTGTCAAAGTTATCGAAGACACCCTTTTTACATGAAGGCCTTAAGTTTTAAAGCATGTGTTGCACTCTTTTTTCCTTTGACCAGATTTTGTCCCAAATGGGTTTTTACCAGCAATGTTTTTAAGGAGGCAACAAGTATGTGCTACCTAAGGAGAACTCAGTGGTATCCAAGGTTTCTTTTCAATCAACTTTGAATTGGGGGTATTACCTTCGCAGGTCATATTTTCGAAAAAAATACTTTATGTCTAAAAGAGCCTCGATAGGAAAACTTTGTAATGTGACAAACGGTCATATGAACCGTGTCCATATAGAATAGTCGAGTCCCGATGGCAAAACATATATACATGTATCAATTATTTGAAGAAGCATTCTGTTTATATAAAAAATACTATGTCTCAAAGAAGTCTACTATTATACGAACTCTACACTTATAATCCTACAAGTAGTGGCTTAAGAGCCAAAACACGAATATAAGTCCGAGATATTTGGGAACTGTCATCACCAGTCAGCACACCCGAGCTATCAACAACTAAGATTCATAAGACCTCAAAGAGGCATCCCTCGATACAAAGGCCAAGGCCAATATACTCGAGGACTAATTTTTCAAACTAGTTTGAAGGGTTATCGGGAAACAAGTCCAAGAGACATACCCGAAGGCTACGATTATATTACATTCTATAGTTATATAAAAGGGTTGCGGCTAAAATAATGCGGATCGAAGATGTCCGACTTCCGCCACAAATTAAGGTCCTTCAAACACTTTGAAAAACAGATTAAATCAGACTACCCTCAGCAAAAGCAAAATATAAAGGGCTTCGATACCATCAACCTTAAAAAAAACCTCAAGAGATATTCGATTATGTTTACACAAAAAAGTACTAATAAAGCTCCGATTTGTCGAAACTGTGGAAAGTACAATGGGTATGAAAAACACATGCTAAGGCTTAAAAAATTTCACTAAGCCTTTTAGCCAAAAAAAAAGAAAAACTATAGGCACTTTAGAGGCCGAATCGGTTGAACCTGAAGAGCCTAAGGGCCAATATATAAGAGCCTAAGGGACAACCTAAAGAGACTAAGGACCAATATATAAGAGCCTAAGGGCCAACTTAAAGAGCTTAAAGGCCGATATATAAGAGCCTGGGGGCCAACTTAAAAGAGCTTAAGGGCCAAGACATATAGAGCTTGAGACCTCTTTCTCACTTAACTCGAACTCAAGAGTCCTATTATTCTGAGCTTGCATCAAATTTATTTATGCTTAGCTCAAGGATTACCTAAGACCTTAAGAGGCATTATATAGATTGATAAAAACCTAAGGGTTTTTTATCTTCCGGGTCCAAACCAATACTCGGGAATCATCATCTAAGTGGTACAATCACAAATGAGAACAAAATGAAATTCAACGCAAGTCGAGGATAGAACAGAAAAGGTTTTTTATATTCAAAAGGGATATTTTACACAGTATATTTACAATGCCCACGAGAGGCCCTTACACAAAAAAAGGAAAAGAGATCCTAATCTATTTTGGGGTTACATCCCCGATAGTAGCTTCCTCACCTAACCCGCCCTCGGAGCCACTCACAACATCTTCATCATTAGAAGAAACAAGAAACCTGGCATCGGTTTCCAATGCCTTTGGTTCGGCTATCTCTTTAGTGAGGTCAAGTCCTCGGGCTTGGTACTTAGCAGTCGTGGCTTTCATCTTTTCAACTTCAGCCTTGGCCTTTGCAGCTTCGGCATGGCTCTAGCAAGCTCCGCCTCTAACTCCTCAATTTTCTTGGCCTAGGCTAGGATGTTCACTTTAATGCCTCGAAGTTGAGCTTCAGCCCAGGTCAGTTGGGCTGTAACAGCTTACTTATCAGCATCAAGTTGGTCCATGTTCTTTTTCCATTGATGGCAGTCAACCTTAACTTGATCAACCTGGCCCCGGAGCTGCCCAATCATCTCCAACTTTCAGCTGAGATTTTGAAGTCTTAACCTCAAAAGTAAATCCAAGAAGACCTTAATCAGTTAAAATCACAATTAGCTACTCATCTAGATCGGTCTCATTTTCCCAATCTTTGGCTAATTCAGCCTGAAGGTCCTTAAGCTCCTCCTCCTTTTGTCTACAAAAAAGTCTAAGGGCATTCTCTTTGCCTGAAACCTTTTTGAGTTTGGCCTCACTTTGGCTAAACTTAACTCAAGTCTAAACTTGGCGATGGCCTATGCATGAAATGAAGATATGTTAGTTAAAAGAGGGGAAGAAGTGGAAAAGTACAATGATTAAGGTTAGTATTTACCCGAGAGAAGAGACGTTGAGACTCTTCAAAGAGGATGGATGAATCGTTAAGATTAACAACATTGTCAAACCTGGTGAAATAATCCTGGAAAGGGTCTTCTTTGAGGTCCTTGCTTGGGTTGTGAGTTGGCAGAGCCCGAGCATCCTTTATTTTCTCGTCGGAGTAGGATGGCAGAGAAAGTGAGTGACCCATTGTAATAGCCCCAAGCTCCTCACTTGGAGTGCTCTAATTAGCTGCAGCTTTCTCAACTTTTATCCCCTCAAGCATACTTATTGAAGGAGAGGGAATGATCTCGAACTCCAAGGAATCGAGGGCTTTGCCCAAGTCTTTTTTCGGATCTCTACCACCATCTGTAACGACCCGGCCGGTCGTTTTTGAAATTTATGCCCTGGTCCCCAATTCAACTATTCCCCTAAGTTCATTTCTTCTATTGTTGTTTGTTGGGAGGGTCGGTTCTAGAATTTGGAGTGTTTTAGGACACTTAGTCCCTAAATGAGAGCTTTGTAGTTGAAAAATGGCCCGTATTCGGAAAAGTGTTAAGACAACCTCAAAACAGAGATCTGATGGTTCCATTAGCTTTGTTAAGTGATTTCGGGGTTGCGAGCGCGTTCGGAATGTATTTTGGAGGTCTGTAGCTCAATTAGGCTTGAAATGCCGAAGTTTGAAATTTTTGCAAAATCCGAATGGTAGGTGAGATTTTGATCCGGGAGTCAGAATGGAATTCCGATAATTTCTATAGCTTCGTTATGTGATTTTGGATATGTCTACATATTTTTAGGTCATTCAGACGTCATTTGGTCGGGTTTTTGATAGCATGTAGGTTTTGGAAGTTTTGGATGAAACTTAGGCTTAATCCGCTTTGATTCGATGATTTCTCTGTTTAAGGGCATGTTTTTACGATTGGAACAAGTTTGTATCGTGTTTTGGAGTATGTTGGTGGTTTTAATTGGGGTCCTGGGGGCCTCGGGGGCCTCGGGGTGAATTTGGACCATCATCCGGGCATTTGGAACTTAGAAAAACTGCAGAAAAATTGCAGATTCTGTGCAAGAACTTTAAGCCTTCGCGTTCGCGTGGCTCTGGCTGCGTTTGTGTAGGAAAGGTAGAATTTGGTCATTGCGTTCGTGTCGAGGGTGTCGCGTTCGCGTAGGAGAAAGAAGTAAAGCATCGCATTCGCGCCCCAAGTCACGCGTTCGCGTAGAAGAAAGAAGTGAAGCATCGCGTTCGCGTCCCAGGTCACACATTCGCGTAGAAGAAAATATGGCCGGTTGATATGTTGTTCATCACGAATGCGTGGGAGGCATCGCATTCGCGTAGAGGAGATCGATTTTTGCATCGCAAATGCATGAATAGTAACGCGAACGCGTAGTGTTAATTGGACTGGTAGTGACTTAAATTACAGAACAGTTCAATTGCGGGTTTCATACACAAAAACACCATTTTTGAGTCTTAGAGAGAGAAACTCACGGGAAATTGCTGGAAATTCATCGGGTATTCATCGGAGGTAAGTTTTATGGCCTAATTGCGTTATTTTATCAGGGAATCTTTGAGTATTTCACTGTTAATGGAAGATTAATTGGGGATTTTAGCCTAGGCCTAAATTATGGTAAATCATCGATTTGAATGGGCGAACAGTGTCCGATTTTGGTAAATTTTATATGCAAAGACTCGTGTTGAGATAAGGAACCCGAATATGTAACTTTCTTAATTTTTTGAGAAGCGTTTCGAAAGTCGGGTTTTGGCAACTTGTGGTTTTTGGTGTATTTCAAATTGTCTCGATTAGGTAATGCCCAATTGGCCTATTTTGATGTATTTCTATTGATTTTGATCAGATACTACACCTATGGAGGCCGATACTCTAGGCAAGAGAGTTGTCTCTTAGCAGTTCTGTACCGCAGCCGAGGTAAGTGGCTTGTCTAACCTCGTGTGGGGGAACCTTCTCCCCAAGGATATTATGTGTTAATTTAAATGCCTTGTACGCGAGGTGACGGGTGTGTACATGCGTAGATTGTTGGAACCCACCTTACTTGAACTGTTCAATTCGTGATATTTCTGTTCTTAGCTGATTAAATTGTGACATTTACCTGATATTCGTTAGAAAATCATGGGTAGATAGGATTTACCTGTCTAAGTGCCTAATTGTTTTACTTGAACTTCCTGATATTTGTTGATACCAGATTTGGTGTAATTGTAGTTATGCATATCATATTTCTCTGTGCTTTCCTTTTTATTGTTTGTGTTGGTGGACTGCGGGGTCAATTCTCGGAGATCTAAGGGCTGCGGGTTCGATTCCCGGAGACCTGGAGTTGTTGTATTGTGTACTGCGGGTTTGATTCCCGAAGATCCAAGGGCTATAGGTTCGATTCCCGAAGACCCGGAGTTTATTGAGATATTGAGATACGGACTGCGGGTTCGATTCCCGGAGATCCTGAGATATTGAGGTATGGACTGCGGGTTCAATTCCCGGAGATCCTAGGGCTGCGATTGATTCCCGGAGACCCAGAGATACTGATGTAGGGACTGCGGGTTAAATTCCCGGAGATCCTGAGTTGTTTGGATATAGAGAGGGATTGTGGGTTCAATTCCCATAGATCCTGGACTTGCTGATTTGAGTTTATGTTGCGTTGGTTACTTGTTGTCAGCTTAATCGTAGACGGTTGCGGTAATTACTTTATTGTTGCTATTTCAGACTCAATCTTATTTAAACTGCTTATTATTGTTATTATCATTATGTTATTATCTCTCGGTAGGGCCCTGACCTTCCTCGTCACTACTCCATCGAGGTTAGGCTTGGCACTTACTTGGTACCGCTGTGGTATACTCATGCTACTCTTGTGCACACTTTTGTTGTGCAGATCTAGGTACCTCAGGTCAGGCTCATCTCAGGTGATTTAGCAGCACTTCAGGAGACTTGAGGTATGATCTGCTATCTGTGGATCCGGAGGGTCTTCTTCTATTCTCATTAGTGATAGCAGTTACTTTCCCTTATTCTCGTTCTTTAGACATTCTTGATGTATAGAGCCACAGTTGTACTCTTCTTTTAGTCTGTGTTGCCCGTGGGATTCCGGGTCTTGGTAGTATGTTATTTAGTGTGTTTTGTTGAAGTGTATGTGCCAAACGACACTTATTACATTTATTTTATATCATTGTGCTATTATTTTATCTCTTGTTTCATGAAATTGTATATTCCGCATCGTGTTAGGCTTACCTAGTTACGAAGACTGGGTGCCGTCATGACAGGTTCACGATTGGTGAACTAGGGTCGTGACAAGTTGGTATCAGAGCTCTAGGTTCATAGGAGTCACGGGACATAGATCGGTTACTTAGAGTCTCGCTGATCGATACGGAGACGTCTGTATTTATCTACGAGGGGCTATGTAACTGTTTAGGAAACTCTTCATTTCTTTTGGATTCCTTGTCGTGCAACATTTTTGGCACCAAATCTAAATTTTTGATTTCTATTCTCTCATAGATGGTGAGGATACGTGCTACTCGTGAGGATCAGGCACGCACACGCATCCCCTGCTGCCGCCGCCAGAGTCCGGGGCCGTGGTAGAGGACGAGGAAGCGCCCGAGGCGCAGCCACATCACCCGCGCACGCCGCCGCTGAGGTACCACCAGTGGATCAGGTTGGAGCGCCGACACCTGGTACACCGACTACAACTGCTACTACTCCAGCACTCTAGGAGACCCTGGCCCAGTTCATGATCATGTATACTACTTTAGCTCAGGCAGGATTACTTCCTCTCACTACAGCTACATCTCAGGCTGGGGGAGGGGCCCAGACTCCCACAGCCGCTACACTTGAGCAGTGAGCGCCCGTGGAGCAGGTTCCAGGTATTATTGTTATGCCTCCTACCGCCCCAGTACAGCCCGGAGGTGGGCCAGCTGCCTCAGAGGACGAGCAACGTAGATTAGAAAGGTTCAAGAAATATGGTCCTCCAGTGTTTAGTGGTTTGGCGACATATGATGCATTGGGTTTTCTTGAAGAGTGTCATCGTATCCTTCGTACCATGGGGATAGTGGAGACCAGCGGGGTTTCTTTCACTACTTTTTAGCTTCGTGGGGCCGCTTATGATTGGTGGTGCACGTATGAGTTGGATAGTCTAGATGAGTCTGCTTCATTGACCTGGACGAAGTTTTCTGATGTGTTTTTAAGGGAGTTTGTTCCCCAGAGCCTTAGGGATTCTTGGCGATCGGAGTTTGAGTGGTTGCGTCAGGGCTCCATGACAGTATTGGAGTATGCTATTAGTTTCACCCGTCTAGCCAGGCATGCACCGGCCTTGGTAGCTACGGTCCGGGAGAGAGTGAGGAGATTTATTGAGGGCCTTATTCCGCCGATCCGGTCCAGCATGGTTAGGGAATTGGAGACAGATATACCGTATCAGTAGGCAGTGAGCATTGCCAGGAGGATAGAGAGTATGCTCTCTAGAGAGCGGGGAGAGAGGGAGGCCAAGAGGTCTCGTGAGTCGGGCCATTTCTCCGGTGCCCGCACTTCAGTAGCTGGTCATTTTGGCGAGGGTTATTCCGGTCGACCTATTCACTCAGCATTGCCAGCAGCCGGTAGTACTCCAGCTCTTCCAGCACCTTAGGAGCCTTATTATGCTCCCCCAGTTTCCAGTGCGCCTCCTGCGCGGGGTACCTCCAGGGGTCAGACTAGTGGGGGCGAGCCGGTCAGTCACAGCCACCGCGTCTTCCTAGAGCCTGTTTTAAGCGTAGGGATACTCCCATCTGGTTAGGGAGTGCCCCAGGCGTAGAAGAGGAGCACCTCCACAGACTTCGCAGCCTCAACATGGTTCACAAGGTCAGCAAGCCATCATTCCAGCCCCAGCTGCCACTCCACTTACCCAGCCTGCCAGAGGAGGGGATCAGGGTGCCAGAGGCCGCCCTCGAGAGAGGGGTTAGGCCAGAGTTTATGCTATTCCTGATTGCACTGCAGCTGTTGCATCTGATTCTGTTATCACAGTTATTATTTTGGTTAGTCATAGAGAGGCATCGGTTCTATTCGATCCTGGTTCCACTATTTCATATGTGTCATCTTATTTTGCTTCGCATCTGGGTGTGCCTCGGGATTCTTTAAGTGCCCCATTTTATGTTTCTACTCCGGTGGGAGATAATTTGGCTGTGGACCGTGTGTATCGGTTGTGTTTGGTTACCATTTGTGGTTTTGAGACCAGAGCGGATCTATTGTTGCTCGAGATGGTCGATTTTGATATTATTCTGGGCATGGACTAGTTGTCGCCCCATTATGCTATTCTTGATTGTCACGCCAAGACCGTGACACTGGCTATGCCAGGCATTCCACGTATTGAGTGGAGTGGTACTCTAGATCACACCCCCAGCCGTGTTATTTCCTTTCTCAAATCTCAGCATATGGTTGAGAAGGGTTGTGCTACTTATCTAGCTTATGTGCAGGATGTCAATATCGACACTCCTTCTATTGATTCCATTCCAGTGGTACGTAATTTTTTTGATGTATTTCCAGTTGATCTCCCGGGCATGCCGCCCGACAAGAGATATTGATTTTGCTATTGATTTGTTGCCGGGCACTCAGCCCATTTCTATTCCACCGTACCGTATGGCTCCTCCCGAGTTGAAGGAGTTGAAAGATCAGTTACAGGAGTTATTGGGTAAGGGTTTCATTTGACCCAGTGTTTCTCCTTGGGGTACTCCTGTGTTGTTTGTGAAGAAAAAGGACGGTTCTATGCGAATGTGTATTGACTATCGTCAGTTGAACAAAGTTACAGTGAAGAACCGATATCATTTGCCACGTATTGATGATTTATTTGACCAGCTACAGAGCGCACAGGTGTTCTCCAAGATTGATTTGTGCTCTGGTTATCATCAGTTGAAGATTCGGGAGCCGGATATCCCGAAGACTGCCTTCAGGACTCGGTATGGTCACTATGAGTTCCTCGTGATGTCTTTGGGCTGACTAATGCCCCAGCAGCCTTTATGAATTTGATGCACAGTGTGTTCGAGCCTTATCTGGACTCGTTCGTGATTGTCTTCATTGATGATATTCTGGTATATTCCCGGAGTCGGAAGGAGCACAAGCAGCATCTGAGAATAGTGCTTCAGACTCTGAGGGAGAATTAGTTATATGCGAAGTTCTCTAAATGTGAATTTTGGATGAGCTAAGTGGCAATTCTAGGCCACGTGGTGTCGAGCAATGGTATTCAAGTGGATCCGAGGAAGGTGGAGGCCGTGTAGAGTTGGCCCAGACCCTCCTCAGCTACTGAGATTCGCATTTTCCTTGGCTTGGCGGGTTATTACCAATGCTTCGTGGAGGGGTTATCTTCAATCGCAGCACCTATGACTAGACTGACCCAAAAGGGTGCCCCTTTCCAGTGGACAGTGGAGTGTGAGACGAGCTTTCAGAAGCTTACGACAGCTTTGACTTCGACACCTATCTTGATGTTTCCTAGAGGTTCGGGGTCCTATACAGTATATTGTGATGCCTCACGAGTTGGACTCGGTGCAGTATTGATGCGGGACGGTAGGGTGATTGCCTACGCGTCCAGACAGTTGAAGGCACATGAGAAGAACTACCATGTTCATGATCTGGAGCTAGCTGCCATTGTTCACGCCTTGAAGATCTAGCGTCATTACTTGTATGGGGTTCCTTGTGAGATCTACACTGATCAGCGGAGCTTGCAGCACTTGCTTAAGCAGAAGGACCTGAATATGCGTCAGAGGAGATGGTAGGAGCTACTGAAGGACTAGGATATCACTATTCTCTATCATCCGGGCAAGGCCAATGTAGTTGCCGATGCCTTGAGTCGCCGGGCAGAGAGTTTGGGGAGTTTGGCATATCTACCAGCTTCGGAGAAGCCTATGCTGATGGATGTTCAGGCTTTAGCCAGGCAGTTTGTTAGACTAGATCTTTCGGACCTACTTGGGTTCTGACCTGTGTGGTTTCTCAGTCTTCTCTATTTGACCGCATCAGGGAGCGTCGGTTCGACAACCCTCATTTGCTTGTCCTCCAGGATAGAGTTCGGCATGGTTATGCTCGAGATGTTACCATTGGGGATGATGGAGTTATGAGGATGCATGGAGTATTTGTGTGCCCAATGTAGATGATCTTCGAGAGCTGATTCTAGCAGAGGCCCATAGCTCGCGATATTCCATCCATCTGGGTGCCGCGAAGATGTATCAGGACTTGAGACAGCATTACTGGTGGAGGCGGATGAAGAGGGATATAGTTGATTATGTTTCTAGGTGCCTCAACCGCCAGCAGGTGAAGTATGAGCATCAGCGTCCGGGTGGATTAATGCAGCAGATTGAGATTCCAGAGTGGAAATGGGAGCGCATCACCATGTACTTTGTATCTGGGCTTCCACGGACTTTGAGGAAGTTATTCCATTTGGGTCATTGTGGATCGGTTGACCAAGTCCGCCCATTTCATACCGGTGAGCACTACTTATTCATCGGAGCGACTGGCGGAGATCTACATTAGGGAGATAGTTCGGTTGCATGGTATCCCAGTTTCCATAATTTCAGATAGAGGCACTCAGTTCACTTCATGGTTCTAGAGAGTCGTGCAGCAGGAGTTAGGCACTCGGGTCGAGTTGAGCACAGTGTTTCACCCCTAGATTGATGGCCAGTCCGAGCGTACTATTCAAATTTTGGAAGATATGCTCCGTGCGTGCGTGATTGAGTTTGGAGCTTCATGGGATCATTTCTTGCCATTGGCGGAGTTTGCTTATAACAACAGCTACCAGTCCACTATTCAGATGGCACCGTATGAGGCTCTATATGGTAGGAGGTGCATGTCTCCCGTGGGTTAGTTCGAGCCGGGCGAGGCCAGACTGCTAGGTACTGACATGGTCCAGGATGCAATGGACAAGGTCAAGGTGATTCAGGACAGACTTCGTGCAGCCTAGTCTAGACAGAAGAGTTATGCGGACAAGAAGGTCCGCGATGTGGCTTTTATAGTTGGCGAGCGGGTTCTGCTTCGGGTCTCGCCCATGAAAGGCGTTATGAGGTTTGCGAAGATGGGGAAGTTGAGCCCTAGATTCATTGGTCCTTTTGAGATTTTGAGGCATGTTAGGGAGGTTGCTTATGAGTTGGCCTTACCTCCAAGCCTAGCCGGAGTCCATCCCGTCTTTTATGCCTCTATGCTCCGGAGATACCATGGTGACCCGTCGCACGTGTTGGATTTCACTTCTGTTCAACTAGACGAGGATCTGTCTTATGTTGAGGAGCTAGTGGCCATTCTGGACAGGCAAATCAGGAAGCTAAGGTCAAAGAACATCGCTTCAATAAAGGTCTAGTGGCGGGGTCAGCCGGCCAATGAGGCAACTTGGGAGACCGAGCAGGATATGCGCAACCAGTACCCTCATCTCTTCACCACTCCAGGTATTTTCTCTGTGCTTGTTCGAGGACGAACAAATCTTTTAAGTGTGGGAAGATGTAATGACCCGGCCAGTCGTTTTTGAAATTTATGCCCCGATCCCCAATTTAACTATTCCCCTAAGTTCATTTCTGCTATTGTGGTTTGCCGGGATAGTCGGTTCTAGAATTTTGAGTGTTTTGGGACACTTAGTCCCTAAATGAGAGCTTTGTAGTAGAAAAATGGCCCGTATTCGAAATAGTATTAAGACGACCTCGGAACGGAGATCCGATGGTTCCATTAGCTCCGTTAGGTGATTTCGGGGTTGGGAGCGCGTTCGAAATGTATTTTGGAGGTCTGTAGCTCAATTAGGCTTGAAATGCCGAAGTTTGAAATTTTGGCGAAATCTGAACGGTAGGTGAGGTTTTGATCAAAGGAGTTGGAATGGAATTCCGACAATTTCTATAGTTTCGTTATGTGATTTTGGATATGTCTGCAAATTTTCAGGTCATTCGGACGTCATTTGGTCGGGTTTTTGATAGCATGTAGGTTTCGGAAGTTTTGGATGAAACTTAGGCTTGAATCCGCTTTGATTCGATGATTTATGTGTTTAAGGGCGTGTTTTTATGATTGGAACAAGTTTGTATCGTGTTTTAGAGTATGTTGGTTGTTTTCGTTGGGGTCGCGGGGGCCTCGGGGTGAATTCAGACCATCATCCGGGCATTTGGAACTTAGAAAATCTGCAGAAAAATTGTAGATTCTGTGCAGGAACTTTAAGCCTTCGCGTTCGCGTGGCTCTGGCTGCGTTCGCGTAGGCAAGGCAGGATTTGGTCATCGCGTTCGCGTTGAGGGTGTCGCGTTCACGTAGGAGAAAGAAGTAAAGCATAGCGTTCGCGCCCCAAGTCACGCATTCGCGTAGAAGAAAGAAGTGAAGCATCGCGTTCGCATCCTAGGTCACGCGTTCGCGTAGAAGAAAATTTGGCCGGTTGATATGTTGTTCATCGCGAACATGTGGGAGGCATCGCGTTCGCGTAGAGGAGATTGATTTGTGCATCGCGAACGCGTGAATAGTAATGCGAACGCATAGTGTTAATTGGACTGGCAGTGAATTAAATTCCAGAACAGTTCAATCGCGGGTTTCATACACAAAAACACCATTTTTGAGTCATAGAGAGAGAAACTGACGGGAAATTGCTGGAAATTCATCGGGTATTCATCGGAGGTAAGTTTTATGGCCTAATTACGTTATTTTATCATGGAATCTTTGAGTATTTCACTGTTAATGGAAGATTAATGGGTCATTTTAGCCCTATGCCTAAATTATGGTAAATCGTTGATTTGAATGAGAAAACGGAGTCCGATTTTGGTAAATTTTATATGCAAAGACTCGTGTTGAGTTAAGGAACCCAAATATGTAACTTTCGTAATTTGTCGAGAAGCGTACAGAAAGTCGGGTTTTGGCAACTTGTGGTTTTAGGTGTATTTCGAATTGTTTCGATATGGTAATGCCCAAGTGGCCTATTTTGATGTATTTCTATTGATTTTGATCAGATACTACACCTGTGGAGGCCGATACACATGGAAAGAGAGTTGTATCTTAGCGGTTTCATACCGGAGTCGAGGTAATTGGCTTGTCTAACCTCGTGTGGGGGAACCTTCTCCCCTAGGATATTATGTGTTAATTTAAATGCCTTGTACGCGAGGTGACGGGCGTGTACATGCACAGATTGTTGGAACCCACCTTACTTGAATTGTTCAATTCATGATATTTCTGTTCTTAGCTGATTAAATTGTGACATTTACCTGATATTCGTTAGAAAAGCATGGTTAGATAGGATTTATCTGTCTAAGTGCCTAATTGTCTTACTTGAACTTCCTGATATTTGTTGATACCGGTTTTGCTGTAATTGTAGTTATGCATATCATATTTATCTGTGCTTTCCTTTTTATTATTTGTGTTAGTGGACTGCATGTTCAATTATCGGAGATCCAAGGGCTGCGGGTTCGATTCCCGGAGACCCGGAGTTGTAGTGTTATGGACTGCAGGTTCGATTCCCAGAGATCCAAGGGCATCGGGTTCGATTCCCGGAGACCCGGAGTTTATTGAGATATTGAGATACGGACTGCGGGTTCGATTCCCGGAGATCCTAAGATATTGAGGTACGGACTGCGGGTTCAATCTCGGAGATCCTAGGGCTGCGAGTTCGATTCCCGAAGACCCAGAGATACTGATGTAGGGACTGCGGGTTAAATTCCCGGAGATTCTCAGTTGTTTGGATATAGAGAGGGATTGTGGGTTCAATTCCCATAGATCCCGGACTTGCTGATTTGAGTTTATGTTGCGTTGGTTACTTGTTGTCAGCTTAATCTAGACGGTTGCAGTAATTACTTTATTATTGTTATTTCAAACTCATTCTTATTTAACTGCTTATTATTGTTATTATCATTATGTTATTATATCTCGGTAGGGCCCTGACCTTCCTCGTCACTACTCCATTGAGGTTAGGCTTGGCACTTACTGAGTACCGCCGTGGTGTACTCATGCTACTCTTCTGCACACTTTTGTTGTGCAGATCCAGGTACATCAGGTCAGGCTCATCTCAGGTGATTTAGCAGCACTTCAGGAGACTTGAGGTATGATCTGCTACGTCCGCAGATCCGGAGGGTCTCCTTCTATTCTCATTAGTGATAGCAATTACTTTCCCTTATTCTTGTTGTTTAGATATTCTTGATGTATAGAGCCACAATTGTGCTCTTCTTTTAGTCTGTGTTGCCCGTGGGATTCCGGGTCTTGGTAGTATGCTATTTAGTGTGTTTTGGCGAAGTGTATGTGCCAAGCGGCACTTATTACATTTCTTTTATATCATTCCGCTATTATTTTATCTCTTGTCTCATGAAATTGTATATTCCGCATCGTATTAGGCTTACCTAGTCGCGAAGACTGGGTGCCGTCATGACAGGTTCACGATTGGTGAACTAGGGTCGTGACACCATCGGATGAGGTCTCTGGTTCGGAGGGTTTGGCGACCTCAACTAGTTTCCTAGCATAGGAATTTGAGGCAAAATGTTTTGCCATATGCGCGGCCAGTAGCGCGACTGCGCTAGTCCAGTTCCGAAAAATAAAATACAAGGGTAAACTTGGAAGTTCGGGGGTAATTCCACTTAACCTATAAAAGGTCCAGCTCACCCAAAGGAAGATAATCAAGGGTTTCTAGCTTAGTTGAAGGCAAGAAGAGGCAAGAGGCAATGAGGATAATTCAACATCAAGTTCTTCCTTTCTACCTTTTGTTTTTAATAATCCACTAGGCAAGTGCCTAGGGCTAGTTTATATATATATATATATATATATATATATATATATATATATATATATATATAATAAAAGAACAAAATGTCATGGAGTCTTACAACATGTAAAGACTTAAAATTTGAAAATACATAGCTCCTATTGTCATGGTTGAAAACATATTCCAACCATGACATTACGTAATGAACTATGAAATAACTATCAATAAAAACTAGGCATAAAAATATAAAGTCTAACAGATTTGCAGCTATAAAATTGTGTTGAGCTTTGCTGGTCCAATAGCTATAGTCCAATGCAAAAGTTTCCAAGTGTTCATAATGCAAAAGGTCCATTTTTTGTCCATGTTGATCACCATTTGTGTACCTGATATATCCCTCCCTCTGATCGCAATAATTAGAAAACTTCCCTCTATTAAGGTCATGTGCGAGCTGGTGCTGTTGGTCTATTTGGCTTCAATTATGTATAAATTCCAGTTGTATCTCAACCCATCCTTTAAACAAAACCAAATCTGGACGGTTGCATTTGCCAAGGGTATTGAGGACTTACTATATAAGCCCATTCCATAATTTGATTCCGAAGTTAATACCATGAAGGTTCCGTTGCCAGAATTCTGGGCAGCCATCTCATGTCTTTCTAAGTGATTGTTATGACTGATATACCTGCTGACTGTACACAAGCAAATAGCATTGTAACATTTTGGATATTCAGCAGATGTTTGTCATTGCTAATAGCCAAGATGCTACTGTCCATATACAGAATTTCCTTCGTAAAAAGTGTCTCCAATCTTGCTTGATGCGAACTTCTATTTTGTAGCTACTGATGGTTACTATACTGCAAAATCTGAGTATGAACACAGATCCAGATTACCAATAGAAACATCCTCCACCCAAAGGTTTTGGCATCTAATACAAAACTGAATGTCCTCCCAAATCTCCTTGCCACTATGCTTATGCCTAATTTTGATTCCTTTTCACTAGAATGAGTCCAATGAACTAATAACACCATATGGAAATTCCTCAAAATATAGGGGATAGTTACAGTAGCGTCTCCTGCAAAAACGAAAATAATGTTAGTGTAGAAAAAGATTGATCTCCTCCATATGGATTTGAACATAATGATCTTTTGAGTAAATTCCTTAAAATACGAGGTGTTTAGCCTTAATTTTTTCCTGGCTCCCTATATTTGCTGTTTGAAACACATCATCTATATATACAAGTGTTGTGCTCAACTGCAACAACAATTTTAATTTCTCCATGTATGTGTGCAAAATGTCTACAATCTCCATATGCGATGCTATCATGCTGTGCATTCCAGTAGTGTCCTGCTTTAATCTTTGTATGGGACCATTCTTGGGGTGAAAGTGAACAAGATTTACTACGAAGCAACTTCTCAGTACCTTCATATTCCCCAGTACATGCTGCCAAAAAATGATACTACCCCATGCCAAAACACTGGGCAGTCTACTCCTTTGCTCCTTTACTCCTTTTCTCCTTCAAGGGGAATGAGTACAATGTACTAATACCACCCATTGAAATTGAAGATCATGATGAGGCATGATCACAATAAAATTTCCTGTAAAAAAGAAAACAAGATTAGTGAAAAACGTTATCAACACCATCTCATCCATAAGGATTCAATGATGTTGATTCTGTTTGTGCACCACCTCATTAATCCATCTCCTTGAATTCCTCTCCATCTCCTCTCTTAATTCCTCGATACCTTGAACCTCAAATATGGGCATTGAAGTTTATCTCCATTGATCAATCTACTGCCTTGTGAATCAATATGGTGAAAAGCATGACATTTTATGATTCCTTGATCAAGGGCATAATTTGTCAAATGGTCTGCCATCATATTCCCCTTTCTGATGTTGTGAGTTATTCTACCACTGCACATGACAAGAAACTATTTTAACTCATCCACTTGTTCCTTTATGACCCAAAGAGGTTTCCAATTCCCCTCAATCACATTCTTGAGCAACATAGAGTCGGTTTGCAACCATATGTTAGAAATCTCATTATCTACACAATAGTTCAAAGCCTCCAGTATTGCCATCGATTCTGCATGCGTGTTTGTGACCTGTTGGATTTCTTTACCAAACACATACATCAAGTCACCATGCTCATTCCTCAAGAAAAATCCAATGGAACTCCTCCCTAGATTACCCCTTGAAGTCCCATCTGTGTTGATTTTTGTCCATCCATGCATAGGAAACTCCCAAAGAACCTTGCTTATCTTCAGCCTAGGAGTGTAATTCTCCATCATTCTAAGTATATCTGGCCATCTAAATGGCACTTGAACTATTCCTGGCTTTCTCACCTTGATGAGAGATTGGATAATAATGCCAACTTGGTACATTACTCGATTAGCTATCACTCGCACTTCATGCTTATTGCTATTTCTTTTTTTTCATAGCTGCCACATAATGATACTAGGTAATGCTTGAAAAAAAAGTTTGATTCTAGAAATTACCTTCACTGTCCAACACTTCACAATAGTTTGATGCAAGGTTAATCCTTCCAAAGATAAGCTAGCATATGAAAAGAAACAATTCCATACTCTTGAGGCAGTGAATGATCAAAAGAAGACATGCCCCACTGATTCTTCATTTGGCATTATACAACACCAACATTTTGATGGCATAAAGTACCCCATTCTTCTCAATATATCATCAAAAGGTAATTTTTCTTTTCATAGCTTCCACATAAAGAACGATATTTTAAAAGGAAAACCCTTAACCCATATATTAACATACATAATGGAAGTATCTCTTCTCCTTCTCAGGTATTCCCATGCGGATTTCACACTAAAATTCCCCTTAAATTCTAGACACCAGATGAGCTTGTCCAGCTCCTCATACCTAGCTTGGCATGGAATGTTCTCCAGAATGTGTGTAGCCAAATCCTCTCATCATTCCACCTTCCATGTATCACCACATCGTTAACATTATTTATTATTTCATCAGAAAAGAAATATTGGGGTGTAACAAAATATAGTGATCCTAAACCTGTCCAATTATCAAACAAAAAAAAAGGAATATCCCATTTTTAGTTTCCATAGAATTTGATGCTCAATAATGTTCCTACATTCTAACATTTTCCTCCAATTGTGTGAGCCACCTCTCCAAGGCACTACCATGGCCTTCAACTTCTTACAATATTTCTGGCTCATAAAGGAGCTCCATAGAGAAGGCTTCACTACAACAAATATAGGGTACAACGACAATACTTCAAAAGCTAGCGTTAACGTTTAACATTCAAAAGCAGCCACAAATCATGATACAAAAGAATGAGATTTATAAATCTTAGATTGATTTGAAATACCTTATCGACGAATTGTGATTCGAGTGAACAGAAGATGTAGAGATGAACTAATGAAGCTTTATTGTGCTTGGCGGTTTGCGGCTTGAAGAGTCCTAAACCAAATAGAGTTTAATATTTTTAAACTTAGATTAATTTCTCATATTGGCCAAAATAATTACTTTTTGACATTAATTATAAATGTCACTTGTTAATGTCGTTTTACTACTAGTAACGTGACATTTAATCAAATGTCAAAATATTTTTGACATTTACCATCAAATGCCGGCATTTTAATGACATTTTCTAAAAAAATGTCAAGTAATTAACTTTTTCCGATATTTATTACAAGTGTTATTAATTAAATGTCATCGTATCTCATATTTCTTATTGTGCTTGGTCCTAAAGTTCCACAATAATGTATAAAAGAGTGCCTTAAACATGTCATGTAAAGATAGGAATCCTATACCTCTTCATCATAAGGCAAGCATAGGGTATCCCATAATGCCCAATGGCTCTACCATCTATCGAATTGCTCCAAAAGAACCTAGCAAAAAGTTTATGTAATTTGTTGATCACATTGGCAGGTGGTTCACAGCTGATAGTAAATGAATGGGCATGATTTTTAGAACACTTGTGATCAAAACTGCCCTTCCTCCGATTGATAAGAGCTTTCCTTTCCATGTTTGAATTTTGTCAAGCACCTTGGAGATCAAACCCTTATAAAAATTTTCCTCCTTCATGAATAAAATATGGGGCAGCCAAGGCATGTAAATGGAAATTCTTTCCTCCCTATTCCAGTAATCATTTCAATTTTCCTCACAACTTCTTCATTTGTTGAATGATGAACATATACAGCAGATTTGGTCATGTTGATCAATTGACCTGAAGCTATTTCATAGGCCTTCTAAACCTCTATAATTAATCTAAAAAACGTAGCATCTCATATTAAAATATGATTGTATCGTCCGCATAAGCAAGATGAGTAATCTTAGGACACCACTTAGGCAGTCCAAAACCACAGAAACACAAGTTCATATGCAATGCATTCAATCCCCTAGACATTGCTTCAGTACGTATAATAAATAATGAAGGTGACAAATGATCTCATTATTTCACACCTCTAGTTGACTTGAAGAAATCATAAGGTGGGTCATTAACAAGTACTGAATACCAATTGTTAGAGATAATACCAAAGATTTGGCCAATAAATCATTTTGAGAACCTCATTTTCCTCAATACTTTGGTGAGGAATAACCAGGATAACCTATCATAAGCCTTCATCATGTCAAGCTTTAGTACAATATTAGAGCCTGCCTTTGTTCTCAATTTGATGTCAGTGATTATTTTTTGAGTAAGAAATACATCTTCTACAATACTTCTTTCTTTTACAAACCATGCTTGTTCATCCGAAATAAAATTAGGCAAGATATCTACCAGTCTCTCATGAACAACCCTCGATATAATTTTGTTGGTGAAATTGCTCAAACTTGTTGGTCTCAAATCTAAAAAAGTATGCATATCTTTCTTCTTAGGTAATAGAACTAAATTTGTGTGAGTCACTAATTTGGGAAGTTCATTCCCATAAAACAAAGACTTCACCATATCTAATATATCAACCCCAATAGTTTCCCAACAAGCATGGGAAAAGTTGCCATTGAAACCGTCCAGTCCACAGGCACTGTCCCCATTCAAGACAAATACTGCCTTTTCAGTTCCTCCATGGTTTGTATCAAAGTTAACTTTTGATTCTGCTCCTCATTTATCATTATAGGAACATGATCTAGTATCCTAAAGTCATTAGGGATGCTAGATTCATGAAACTGCTGCTGGAAGAACACCACTGACTCATTTGGCATTGCTTCTTATCTTCTATCCAATTTCCTTCACTAGCTTGTATTCTTTTAAGCTGAAGCTTTTTCCTCCTCCCATTGACACGAGCATGGAATAATTTTTTGTTTATATCACCATCCTTGAACCATGCCATACCTGTCTTTTGTTTCTGGAAATCTTTCTCTAATGCCTATACACGAATTAATTCAGCTTGCACCTTTTGGAGTCTTTCCCGATTTTGAATGGTAGGGCTGAGTTCAAATAGAGATTTATGTACCTTGACTACCTCCTCCAAACTTATTATTTTGTTGAAAAATATCCCCAAACGTAGCCTTAATCTATATAGATAAGGCTTTCTTCAGTTTCTTTATCTTGATGTTAAACATAATGAATAGACTGGAATGAAAATTGGCCTGCCAGTTTTCTCAAACAACAATCTAAGAATGTGTCATGTTTCAACCAGAAATTGAGAAATCTGAATACTTTATTAATTGGAGCAATGCTGGGATTCAAACTTAGGAGCATTGGACAATGATTGGATCCAATTTTGGATAGGTGATTGATCTCCAAATATGGCCAGAAATCTTGAAGTTACATATTACCCAAACACCTATCTAGTCTTTTGAATATACAATCTTCCTCAACTCTCCAATTCCACCACGTATATATACTTCCTTTAAAACCAAGATAAAATAGATTACATGCATTAACACAATGTCTGAAGTCATCAATCTCATTAATATGAAATGGAAGCCTCCCAAATTTTTCTTCTTCATCCCAAATTACATTGAAGTCTCCTCCAAATATCCATGGCAATGCCATATCACCTGCTAAATCATAAAGAGTATCCCATAGTTCAATTCTTTCGATTGCATCATATTTGGCATACACTAACGTAATTATAAACTCGTTGTGTTCAATGAGCTAGTTTCAGCCCCTCTCCGACGAACGCCATCTTAAGGTGAGATGGTTCCGTCCCCTCTGTTCAGTAGCCCAAATTTAAACGACTCTCTTTTTTAGGAAAAAGATTGTGGCTGGAAAAGTAAAGTTTTGTCGGTATCTTATTTTCCATCCAACCTCTTATTTCTTTCTTTTCTATTTGGTTAGTGTTTTGGTTTGAAAATCTCATCTTGTGTTGGTTTATTTAGAATATATACTACTAGTTGTTATACAATATAGGAAGGTGCACATAGAACTTGTTGGATCGATATTACCAAAAACTATTTATGTAATTTTTATTTTGCTGCACTAGGGCATTCTTTTTGGATTTGATCTCTTCCGCTCTATATCTGAAACTGTTCGTCTTCCGTCATTATCTATTTTTCCGTTCCATTTATGATTTTTGATTTGTTTCATTATCTCACAGTCTTTTGTGTAGTTCTCTACTTTTTTCCTACATTTCCCATACTGTCATGGCTATACCAGTAGTAGCAGTGAAAGCCCCTTTTTGGTTTTTGGTTCGTGGTATTTTCAGGAAAATTATTGAAGTTGTCATGTGCATTAGCAAAGGAGAGCATCCTGGACGAGCGTCATAAAAGGGAGGTGGGAAGCGATGTGCGAGCTTACAACTACATCGAGTACAACAAATTAACTCAGGTTTAGTTCTCGGGAGTTGGTACCTCCCGTTCTACTGTTTCCCTTTTGGTGTTAGCTAAATTGATATTACTTTAGTTCACAATAGTTCAATCATTCAACTAGTGTACTGGTAGTCACTTGTTTCTTTCTAGTTTGTTTCATTATTCGTTGTGTACTAGTGAGTCTTCTTTTGATTGTCGTAGGTGTAGTGGATACAGTCTGGGATGATAGATTAAGGGTATGTCCTTGGGTGGGGAAGAGTGTGGGGCCGGGGTCAGGGGTGGGAAGGGCAGCATGAGAGTTAGGAGGGGAAATGGAGCATATAGGTTGAGAATCGGGTCATGAAATATAGGTTCACTAACGAGTAAGTCTATAGATTTGGCGAAGATCCTTCAGAAGAGGAAATTAATATAGCATGTGTCAGGAGAATAGGTAGGTTAGATCGAGGGCGGAAAATGCGGATCTGTATAAGTTGTGGTACTCTGGATTCCAGAGGGGTAAGAATGGAGTGGGTATCCTGGTAGATAACCCTCTTAGAGAGTCAGTAGTAGAGGTTAGGTGAGTGAATGATAGACTAATGACTATTAAATTGGTGGTGGGTGAGTGTACTTTAAATATTGTTAGCATGTACGTGCCGCAAGCAGGCTTGGATAAGGAGATTAAAAGGCACTTTTGGGAGGGTTAGATGACATCGTTCGTAGTATTCTGTCTTCCGAGAGTTATTCATAGGAGGATATTTCAATGGTCATATTAGGGCATCTGTAGGTGGTTATACTCAGGTGCATAGCGGCTTTGGTTTTGGGGAGCGAAATGGAGGGGGGCACTTCGCTATTGGACTTTGCTAAGGAATTCGATCTAGTGATCGCGAACTCAAGTTTTACGAAGCGGGAGGAGCACTCGGTTACTTACCAAAGTTTGGTAGTGAAGACTCAGATTGACTATCTCCTCCTCAGGAGATGCGATAGAAAGTTGTTCGAGGATTGAAAGGTTATCCCAGGTGAGACCCTTGCAACACAGCATAAGCTTTTGGTGATAGACATCAGTATTGTGATAAGGAGGAAGAAAAGGTCAACGAGGCCGCCCGAGGATTAGAAGGCGCACATTGACTAATGATAAAGCTCAACAGTTGGAAGGAAGGTTATCGATAATGGGAGCTTGGAGATGTTGTGGGGATGCAAACAATATGTGACCGATGATGGCGGACTGTATAAGGAAGGTGGCGAGAGAGGTGTTAGGGATATCTTCGGGCCGCACCGGTGGTCACAAAGGAGAATGGTGGTCAAATGCAGTTTTCCAAGGTAAAGTGGAAGCAAAGAAGGCGGCCTACCTATGATTAATAGAGAGCACTTGTGATAAGGAGAAGAGAGCCAACAATGAGAGGTATAAGGAAACTAGAAAGAATGCAAAGATGGCAGTAATGGAGGCTAAGACGATAGCTTTTTCCCGTCTGTATGAGGAACTAGGGAACAAAGGCGAGGAGAAGAAGTTATTCCGACTTGCTAAGGTGATAGAGAGTAGCTCGGATATGGACCAAGTGAGGTGCATAAAAGATGATGAAGGAAAAGTTTTGATGAGGGTTGACCAGATTAAGAGGAGATGGTAGACCTACTTTCATAAACTTCTAAATGAGGAAGGAAATCAGGATATTGTACTAAGTGAATTGAGGAATACTGACAGTTCCTATGAATTAAGTTATTGTAGATGTATTGAGCTCGATAAGGTCATGGAGGTAATGCGTAAGATGAGAAGGGGGAGAGCTACCAGGCCAGATGAAATTTCGTCTAAATTTGGAGCTGTGTGGGTAAAACAGGCTTGGAATCGCTTACTGGGTTGTTTAATGTTATATCTAAGAATAATAGGATGCATGAAGAGTGGATGTGGAGTAAAATGGCTGCGTTGTACAATAACAAATGCGACATCCAGTGTTGTAGCAACTATAGAGGCAACAAATCACTGAGTCATACCATGAAAGTCTTGGAGAGAGTGGTAGAAATAAGAGTGCGAAGGACAGTATATATTTTGGACAACCAGTTCGGATTCATGCCGGGGCAATCTATCACAAAAGCTATCCACCTCATTAGGATGATGGTGGAACAATATAGGTATAATAAGAAGTATCTTCATATGGTATTTATTGATCTAGAGAAAACATACGACAGGGTTCCTAGGGAGGTCTTATGGAAATGCTTAGAGGTTAACGGGGTCCTAGTTGCCTACATTACGGTGATTAAAGACATGTATAATGGAGCAAATACTCAGGTTAGAATAGTAGGAGGTGACTCCGAGCATTTTCTGGTTGTTAAGAGGTTGCACAAAGGGTTTGTGTTCAGCCCTTTCCTATTTACTCTGGTGATGGATACACGAACTCATCATATTCAAGGAGAGGTGCCATGGTGCATGCTATTTGCTGATGATATAATTTTACTTGACGAGACACAAGACGGTGTCAATGAGAGGCTAGAGGTTTGCAGACAGGCCCTTGAGTCTGAAGGCTTCAGATTGAGCAGGACGAAGATAGAATACCTCGAGTGCAAATTTGGAGCCGATCCGACGGAAGCGGCAATGGAAGTGAGGCTTGACTCTCAAGTCATTCCTAAGAGGAGTAGTTTTAATTACCTTGGGTTAATTATTCAGGGGATTGGGGAGATCGACGAGGATGTCACACACCGTATAGGGGTAGGGAGGATGAAGTGGAGGTTAGCGTCCGGAGTCCTGTGTGACAAGGAAGTGCCACCATTACTAAAAGGTAAGTTTTATAGAGCAATGGTTAGGCTTTCTATGTTGCATGGGACCGAGTGTTGGCCGGTTAAGAACGCACATACCCAGAATATGAAAATAGCAGAGATGAAGATGTTGAGGTCGATGTGTGGGCATACAATGATGGATAATATTAAGAATGAAGATATTCAAGAGAAGGTGGGTGTGGCCACCAAGTGAGGACAAGTTACGGGAAGCAAGACTCAGATGGTTCGGGCACATTTAGATGAGGAGCACTGATGCATCAGTGAGAAGGTGTGAATGACTGGCTGTGGTGGCCACGAGGAGAGGTAGAGGGAGACCTAAGAATAATTGGGGAGAGGCGATCAGGCTGGACATGACGCGACTTAGGATTACTGAGGACATGGCCCTTGACAGGGAATTTTGGAGGTTGAGCATTAAAGTTATAGGTTAGGGGAAAGTTATAAATATTTACAGAGCACTTGAGTGAGACTAGCCAGTTAGGAGTTAGTCTTAGGATTTTAGTCTTAGGATGCTACTGGTCAGCTGCTGATACAGGGCTATATATGTTGGATATTATTATTATATCTTCCATCCTTTTCGTATTTCCTCTATTTTTTATATTGTTGTTATTTTATGTTATGTTATGTTATTCTATTATGAGTCTATTAATAGTACTAATATATTGTATCTTTTTGCTTTCTCCTTTTGCTTTCTTAAGCTGAGGGACTCTTAGAAACAACCTCTTTGTCCTTTGGGGTAGGGGTAAGGTCTGCGTACATATTACCCTCCCCAGATCCACTTGTGGGATTATACTGGACCGTTGTTGTTGTCGTTGTTGTGTTCATCGGTATCAATTAGCTTCAAGGTTAGTTGTTGCTCCATATTAAAATGGATTTCAAAATCATACATCTCATCAATGAGTACCCATATTTTGTTGGAAACATTAATCACTGCTTGTTCAAAACCCAATCTCATTCTATATTGATCCATCTTCTTTGCTTGTTGTTTCGGCTCCATTAAGGAAATAAAATAAAATTGATACTGCATATCCATTGTAATGACTTTAAAAGGTATGCATCGTATTGACTGACCTAATATTCCAAATCAAAGCATTCATCATTAACATAGTGATTTGGATATGGTTCTTCTCGTTTGAACTCCAGGGCCTTGTACCCCAGAATTATCCTTAGCTTGTTTTCTTTTTCCCCTCTCAGTAAATTTCTCTTTTTCAAATTTCCTAGAGAAATATCACCTTGTCCTATCACGTTCATAAAGTTCTGATCAGTCGATTCTTCATCCATATCCTTTTCGTTTGCTTGTAGATCCTATTCTTCTCATTCATGGTCTAATTATTTATTGATTCAATTATCAATTCCTTGGTAATATTGTCTTGCTGCACCAATCCAGTTGTAGAAACTATATTTGTTGGACTTAGTATTCCTTCTTTAACTGCTGTCTTTACTACTTCATTACCTAGGCAAGTAAATCAAAAATCTTTTGTGTACCATTAACCTTTTCCTTCAATGTAATGTCATATTGTTCACCTGCGTCAATTGGCTAGGATATGAGGTTGGACAATTTGGTAGGGTCTATTGTATCATTGTTCTGTTTGGAGCTAGTGCTAGAATTAGGATTATGAGTAAGGATTTGGTTAGATGTAGGAGCTGGATTATGGCTAGTGGTTTGTGATTTGATTGTAAATCCCTTATTAGTGTTTTCTAAACCCCTGATTAGTGGTTTAGAAGCTTTGTCATCAACATGTTCATCAGTATTGCCTTTATCAACACCTTGCACCTCAACTCGAATACTCTTGGCCTTAAGACTTTGTTCTTCCACTTCTGGATCATCTACTTGTACTTATTCTACATCTTCATAACCTTCTAGGAATTCACCTTCATCATATTCCTCTTTAGTTTGTTAACTCCAAAATTTAACTCATTGGAAATTCATACGTTTTCTTTGAATTCCTTGTTCCGGGATAACACTTGTATCAAGAGATTGAAATGGTATTTCTTGATAGGATTGGTTTATGGTAATATTGTGTGAAGAAAAAGCTCTACTAACCCATCGTGAAGTTGATTCCTTAGGCTTAGGAATAACACTCGCACCTGTCTTGAAAGATGCAACTGCTGCATTTAATTCCCAATTTTTATTGAGCTAAGTGTAGGACTTTCAACGACATTACCTTGATCAACTATTTCTAGTTGTCTCTCCTTTTACAATTCCTTCATAAACTTGGTTTGATTCTCTCCCAACTCCTTTATGTGTAGGACTACTACCTCGGCTTTGATCTACCAATGCCAGCTATTTGTTTGCTTCATTATCTCCAGAATCTTTCGACAATGCAGCAAATTTGTTATTAATTTGCACAGCTTCTACTGGGACTATATCTTTCCCAGAATTATTATTATCTTGATCCACTTGATTCCCAGATTTCTTCAATCTATTATCACGCACCTCCTTCCACTATGCACCTTAGTTTCCAACAACTTTCCCACTTAATAGAATCATTAGTGGAGAAACTTGTTCAATTTTTTCTTTGTTACCTTGTACCACAACTTCATTAGCAATCTCCTGCTCTACGGTTTTGTTTTCTATTAACTCCAGTTGAATTCTCCAACATTCAAGCATGTCATGGCCTTGTAACTTACACTATTTATAGTACTTCGGCAAATAATCGTATCTGACTGTCACCCACTCAGTTCTAATATCTCCTGTTGCCTCATTCACGATATCCATAAGCATATTTTTTGGAAGATCCTATAAAAGGTCAACTAGCACCTTAACTTTTGCACAACTTGTCCTTGTCTTATTAATTATAGCCACATCAAGATAAAGTGGCTTTGCCGCAGTATAATCCAACGAGAAAAGGCATTCTTTAACAAAATACATTGGTAGCAAATTTTGAAACGAAATCCACGCCATTACCTTAGGTGTTTCCTCCCCGGCTTTGAACTTCGCATCATAGATCAAAGTTCTCAATTACTATTCATGGCCATAATTGTCTTTCACATAATAAACACCTTTCGACATAAAATCAATAAAGTATTTCCATAAAGTCAATCTTATTAACACATGTCTGTCATGAAGGTATCCAACATTGGACTCGCCTTTAATTCCACATTGAAGTGGGATAATTCGACGTAATTCATTAAGCTCAGGTCACCCATACGGGAATTTGCAAACTACTGCATATTGCAAACCTTCGATCAACCTTTGCTTCAGTGAACGTTACCATGGGTTGTCTTTGAAAATAACTACTCAACGCAATTTAATAGGATCAACAGAACTCTGTTTTGACGAAGTTCCATTAACTGTTGCATTAATCGGTGCTAGTTTCAGTATGCTCGAATAATCTAAGGGCTTGGGTATTGTTGCAGTATTGTTAGGGAATGAGCGGAATGCTTAGGAGTGCTGACCAGCCATAGAAGAAGGTTGGTAACCGTCTGGAATGGCCATTGACAACCACACGAAGTTGTTTGAGGTAGTCTTCTCTAAAATTGCATTTCGCCATAGCCTTCCTTTTGTATTTTACCTTTTGTGATGAATTTGATGTTTGTCATGATGAACACTAGTATGAGTACCTAAATATTTAGTCCTAGTATTTAGCCTAGAGTCGGACCAATAAAAAATTAACCTATCAGTTACTCTTATTAGACTCACTAAAAACTATACCACCACCCCTCCCCAACTTTAGCTTCTGCATATTTGAATATCGTTCAAGTGCTTATGGGAGGTAAAGGGGTTCAAACAAATGGTCATTCAAACAATTGGGTAAGCTTCGCAATGTATGTCCAACAAACAGGCTTATAAGCTCAATGGGGTTGACTACGATGTACTATATTTAGATGGGTCTACTTTATATATCTGGCTTAATAAAAAAATGGCCATTTCACTTTTAAGACTGAATGAAGCTACTCTTTCACGTTGCAAACACATGGGAAAAGGTCTAGGCATCAAATGTAAAGTATAGAATATAGTAAAACTCACACACATATGGCATATGACTCACTCCAGATTGGCGTATCAAGACACTCTCGTTTGAGTATTCATGTTAGTTACAAACATACAATTTAAGGCACTTTAGCAAAAATCAACCACTGAGACTAAGCGTTATACTCTAGTGTCTACTATGTTCAGGAATATCAACACCAAGGGTTTCTCTTTCTATTTCAGCTCATGGCCCATCAATACTAACTAAAATCTAAAAACAAAATTAATAAAAAATGACTACATGCAGTTCAAGATAAACCATTGGAAAAGAACCGTGGCCCAAAGAAAAATCAAGGGGGAGTTACTACACTACCTAAAACAAAAAAAATCTTTTTGGTATTTTCTTTAGACTTACTTCTCTCAAGAAATTTGTCTAGACAATCCCTCATCAGGAAGAGTCCAACATATTCCTATTTTTTTATATGTCGACTTAGGCCCTTAAGAACCCCGTCAAAAAAGATCCGTCATCGGGACAAGTCAACTTACCTACCTTAAGCATACCTAATGTAACTATTACTCAAAACACCCAAAACAATCAAGAAGAAACAAAAAACAAAAAAAATATTAAATTGTCAAATTGTTGCATATACATACATAAACTAAAGTATCCCCACCCTACACTTAAAAGGAAGGCATGTCCTCATGGCACACTAAATAAAGAACAGTGAGGTAAAAGAACTTCCCAGAAATATCACTCTTGATCGGAGATCATGTCTGGGTTTAAATTGCAAGCACGTCCAAGTGCTTTCAGCCAGCCCAAGATTTTCTTCTCCAATTTCACTTGCTTGCGGCCACCGCGTCAACACGTGTACCCAAATCAACGACCAAGGTACACAATCTAGCCACCTCCTACACCAAAGCTATGAACCGGGTAACCCGAGTAGCTCTAGATTGTGCTACAATCCTAGATGGTGCTGCAACTGTTGCACTTTGCTCATGGGCTTGTGGCTCAGCCTCCACATCCTCCTGCTCAGCCTCCGCATCCTTAGAGTCATCAATATCACCACTAGCATCACCGCATGGTGCCACCGACTCCTTACTAATAGTGACCTTGTCAGCTTGGAACGTTTGGTCTTTTGGCACTCTCCCATCTAGATCCAAATTTTTTGGCACCCGAGCGGCCCCATAGAGTTTGGTAACTAAGGAATGGAAAAATAACCCATACCTTTTCACCAGACAATGAATGAACCTCTCCTCATGAATCATCTTGGCCACCTCAAAGTTATGTCCAGTCAAAGCATCAAATCAGAGTCGCTCGAGGCCCATTCACCTCCATGGTATTGGAGGATGGGATCAGGCGATTGTTAATAACATATAACAAGCACTTCCCTTCAAATGTAAGCGTCGCAAAGTGAAACTCTTGACAATACTTCATCCATATAACTTTCTTTTAGGGTACACAGATTATTTCAAAGAACATCGCCCATTGCATGCGTGACCTGCCATACATTTCATATCCATCTTCATACGGATCCACAAGAGGGGGTAGCTGGTACATCCTCCATATAGCCTCCACAGAGGCATCCACCACTTTTCTACACACATTTACGTTGCCATTCACATGTTCTTTCACATTGGCGTAAAACGCGTGGACATCCATCACATTCCCTTCGCCCGGCTTATCAATGAGGGTTTGTAACCCCCGCCTAACTGGCTCAATATACATGTGAGGGCAGCCTAGCTGGGCCGATCCTATATCAATGTCCATTTTCAATATCGGCTCTTTAGAGGCCTTATCTTCAAAATGATCCCAAGCATTGGAATACAAACCTATTACTATTAAATGGATGAGCAGGAGTTGACCCGCGCACCCTGGACGATCTAGCTTGACTCCTAGAAGAGGCACCTATGGTGCAGCGTTTCCTAGATGGAGCCATAGTACCTGGAAAAATGGAATATTGTTAGCACAACATAAAACAAAATTGTGACATAATGCGGTTACTCAAACATCACACGCACAATTCGTAAGAATTACACAATTGAAGTCACTGAGGCATATACAAAAACACCTTGTGGGCATTATATACTCACACCCCATTTCAAACATGCTACAACTCCAATATCACCACAATGTCCCCAAAATTACCTACTAAATCAAGCTACAACTCCACCAATCTTACCACCCACAATCACTACAACAGAAGCTACAAATTTCTACTAAGAAAATAAAAGAAAAATCAACTACATAAATACTATAAAAACAAAATTCTGAAAAAAAGAGAGAAAAATGGCACAAAGAAATCATGCCAGTAGTAAGAGAATGTGAGGACCAATGAAGAAAATTAGGGGAGAATGTGACTTGATACTTGGGGAAGGTGGGTTGGAAATTTGAAGAAGATGGGAGTTGAAGAAGAAGGGGGTTAGGGGTTCTTGTCTTTTGTTTTATCGTTGGGGATTTGGGATTAAAGGGGGGGATTAATTATTTGTGGGGGAGGGGGGAGGGGAGTGGTGGAAATAATAAAGTAGAGAAGAACAAAATAACATAAAAAATAAAAAAACTATCATTTGGGCAGGACTAGCGCAGTACGAGCTCGACCGTGCTAGTCCAGACAGAATACTTGACCAAATACATGGCCAGTAGCGCGACCTCTAGTGCGGTGGCTCTTCTAGAATGGGCGCTATTATTTTGGGGTGGAGGCAGAGTACTTGCGTATTTGCGCGGTGTGTAGCGCGTTGGATAGCGCGGGCATGCTCCTAGGCATGATTTTTTCCCCATATTTTTCACCTGTTCTTTCCACTTACCATGGACTTGTCACCTATCCAAGCTTAAGTGCATTGGTTAGTACTTCCCCAAAATCAATTAAAAATTACTACCATCATTGGGTAGCCTTCCAACCAGCGCCTTACTTAATGTCGCGGCACGACATAGACAAGCGCATTTACGGCTCGCTCAACCTTTGAGGTTCGGTCAGGTGGATCTCTGATACTTTCTTTGGTTAATCAATGCCCACATATAGTTTCAATATCTGCCTATTGACTCTAAATGTATGAGAGTCTTTCTCTGAGGCGATCTCCGCAGCCCCTAAAGGGAAAACTTCGACCACTCGAAATGGTCTTGACTATCGTGACTTGATTTTACCCAAAAATATCCTTAATATTGAGTTATAAAGAAATACCATGTCCCCAAGGTTGAAATTGTGCTTCACAATGTTCTTGTCATGCAACCTCTTCATTCTTTCCTTGTACAACCGTGTACTCTCAAAATCAAGATATCGACACTCATCGAGCTTATGCAATTATGTGATTCTCGTTATACCCGCAGACTCAATGTCTAGATTCGGCTCTTTCATTGCCCACCAATCTCTATGTTCAAGCTCCACTGGCAAGTGGTAGGCTTTCCCGAACACCAACATGTATGGTGACATACCAATTGGTATTTTAAAAGCAGTTCTATAGGCCCAGAGTGCATCATCTAGCCTTTTCGCCCAATCAGTTCTTGTGGCGTTTATAGTCTTGGTCACTACACTCTTTATCTATCTATTAGACACTTCCACATGTCCACTGATCTGAGGATGATATGGTGTTGTCACCTTGTCACGCACATCATACTTCGCTAGCAACTTCTCGAAGGCTCGATTACAGAAGTGGGTGCCCCCATCACTGATAATAGCTCTCGGCGTCCTAAAACGGGTAAATATATTTTTTTTCAAAAATTCCACCACCACTCTTGCATCATTAGTGGGAAATGATGCAGCTTCTACCTATTTGGATACATAATCTACAGCAACAAGTATGTACTTATTGCCAAAGGAGCTGACGAAGGGGCATATGAAATCAATTCCCCAGACATCACACACTTCAACCTCTTGAATTGGGTTCACGGGTATCTCATTGTGATGGAAAATGTTCCCCGCTCAGTGACATTCATTACAGCCCTTAACGTATTGATGTTCATCCTTAAACACTATTGGCCAGAAGAACCCGGCCTCTAGCACTTTTGCAACTATCCTGAATCATCCAAAATTCCCTCCATATGCCGATGCATGACATGCCTACAAAATAGAACATTGTTCTATCTCGGGGACACACCTCCGAATGATATTGTCAACACATATTCAAAATAGATAAGGTTCATCCCAATAATATATGTGACAATCACGATAAATATTTTTCTTGTGTATATAGGAAAGGTCATAGGGAGCTATACCGCATCCCAGGTAATTTGCAAAGTCTGCATACCATGGCACTTCCTCAAGAATTGTAGTGAGCAGTTGCACATCCAGAAAGGTTTCCAGAATATCCTTAACCTCAACTGAGTTTTTAGCTCTCTCAAGTCGTGATAGATGATCAGTGACTTGGTTTTCTGCCCTTACGGTCACAAATTTTGAGGTCTAACTCTTGCAGCAATAGCACCCAATGAATTAGGTGCGGCTTAGACTCATTCTTCTTGACCAATTACCTAAGAGCTATATGATCAGTGCATACAATTACCTAAGAGCCAATCAAGTATGATCTGAACTTGTTAAATGCAAACACCACAGCCAACATCTCCTTTTTAGTCACAGTGTAGTTCAGCTGGGCTCCACTCAGTGTTCTACTGGCATAGTAGATCAGATACATTGGCTTGTCTTTCCACTATCCCATCGCTACCCCCATTGCATAATCACATCACACATGAGTTGGAATGGTTTCTCTAAGTCGGGAGAGACAATGATAGGTGTTGTGATTAGCCTATATTTCAACTCCTCAAATGCTACCCTGCAATTTCAAAAAACAAAAAGGGGTTATCTTTTTCTAACAACTTACATAGAGGGTTGGAAATTTTTGAGAAGTCTCTTATGAATCTTCGGTAAAAACCGGCATGCGCGAGCAAGCTCCTGATTGCCTTGACTGAAGTTGGAGGTGGAAACTTTGCTATCATGTCAACTTTAGCAAGATCCACCCCGATTCCTTTACTTGATACCCAGTATCCCATGACTATGCTCGTTTGTATCATGAAATGGAACTTCTCCCAATTAAGAAGCCGGTTAGTATCAATACACCATTTCAGCACATGGTTCAGATTTATAAGGCACTCATCAAATGCGTTTCCCACCACTGAGAAATCATCCATGAATACCTCTATTGTGTCTTCTACTATGTCAATAAATATGACCATCATGCACCTTTGGTATATGGCAGGGGCATTGCATATAGGCAAGTGAATGAGGTCTTATCTCTGTCCTCTGGTGCAATGGATATTTGATTGTACCCTAAGTACTCATCCAAAAAATAGAAGTGAGACCTCCCTTCCAATCTGTCCAGCATTTGATCAATGAAGGGAAGTGGGAAGTGGTCTTTCCGGGTGTCCAGATTTAATTTTTTATAGTTCATGCAAGTTCTCCAGTCTGTGACGGTTCTTGTAGAGATCAACTCATTATTATCATTTTTTACCACCGTCATGCCACAATTCTTAGGCACATATTTCACCGGGCTAACCCAGTTGTTGTCAGAGGTTAGGAAAATGATTCCCGCCATCCAACCACTTTATCACTTCTTTCTTCACCACTTCCTTCATGTTGGGGTTCAACCTTCTTTGGTGTTCCTTAAAAGGTTTGAGTACCTCTTCCAGCACACCTTTATGCATACAATAGGCTGGGCTGATCCCCTTAATGTCTGCCATGGTCCACCCAATGGCAATCCTACACTCTTTAAGTACCTGCACATCTAACAAACTAGATGAGATACTAATAGGTAATATGGAGTTAGGTCTAAGGAACTCATACGAGAGATGCGCAGATAGTGGCTTCAATTCCAGCTTTGGTAGTTCTTCAATGGATGGTTTGGCTGGAGGAGTTTCTCTATTTTCTGCAGGTGCTCGAATTCAAGAGTTTTATCCCAAAACCCTCTGTCCTCTAAAGCCAACACCCATTGTGCCAATTCTTCCCTATTCACCTTATCTGAATTTACCAGACATGCAGGAAGAGGGTCATTAATATTCATCATCTCATCATCAGCTTCTACGATTACATCAACGACATCAATAAGATAAAAATTAGCGAATTCACTTGGTTGCCTCATAGATTTCTGCATATTGAATGTTATCTCATTATCGTTCAACCTCATCTTGAGCTGCCGAGTCTCACAATCAATAAGACCTCTCGCAGTGGCCAAGAATAGCCTTCCCAAAATTATGGGAATTTCTTCATCCACCTTGCAGTCTAGAATCACAAAATCTACATGGAACACAAATTTCCCTACCTGAATCAATATATTATCTAAGATACTAGAAGGTCTTTTCATGGTCATGTCAGTTAGCTGCAATAACATAGAAGTGGGTCTAACTCTTCCAATACCTAACCTCTTATAGATCGACTGGGGCATAAGATTTATGGTAGCCCCCAAATCACAAAGTGCTTTGGCGAAAGCAAAGTTACCAATGGTGCCGGGAATTGTGAAACTCCCTAGGTCAGACAACTTCTCAACAATTGGTCTAGTCACCACAGCATTGCAGGTTTGAGTAAAAGTCATTATGGCCAAGTCTTTGAAATTGAATTTTTGGGACATCAAGTCCTTCATCATTTTTGCATATCCAGATATCTCATTCAAGGAATATACCAATAGAATATTTACTTGGATTTGTTTCAGCATGTTTATGAATTTCTTATATTACTCTCCTTTATGGTACTTGGCCAACTGTTATGGGAATGGTGCTAGAGATCTCTTATTCCCAATGATTTGGACTGCTCTATATCAGCTGCCACCTCAACTACTAGTTCCTGGGCTATCTCAGCTTTTTTCTTAGACTCAATCTTTGTTATTTTCTTCCTGGGTAGGTTGTACTGTCACCTTTGTCAGTTTCATTGACTCATCTAGCTCGATGGACACTAGTATAAGTGTCTCGACCCTTCTTCTTTATCGATCTCTCTCTTTCTCCAAGTCAAAGTCTCTGCCATTACGTAGACTCATTGCTATCTGTTGCTTCGGGCCTTGATCATTTGGATTTATCTAAGTGTCTGCAGGTAGTGTCCCATGAGGATGATTATTTAAAGCTATCGAAATCTGGCCCATATGCACTTCAATATTCTTAATATCTGACTCATGCGAATCTACTTTTTCACTGATTTTTGCATTTGACCCAATAACCTGCTGCATCATTGCCTCTAGTCTAGCAAACCTATCTTCCTTCCTTACACCATGCTGTTGTTGAAGAGGATGATACCCCTAACTGATTTTGATTATTATATCCATGTGGCCTTTGATAATGTTCCATATTATTGTGAGGTCTCATACCCTCTTCCCATGTTTTCATTGTTGAGTTGTGGCTAGATTAGCCTGTATGGCAGTTGCTATTGGACCCAATTTTGACCACCTTGTCTCTGGCCTCCATAGTTAGACACATAATTCATATCTTAAGGGTAGTGATTATGATCAATTTCTGCATTCCACTGGTTACCAATTGGCTGACAAATGTAAGATGTGCATAAACCCCCATTGGTAGTATCTACAATGTGTACACGCTGCTTTTTCCTGACTCTTCCACATTTTTTATGAGTATACACATCTGTGTCATTAATGTAGCCATATTTTTAGCAATGGTGTTGGATAGAGCTAAGAGCACTGAGTGAACCACCAGAGTGAAAGGTGCGTTCCTGGTTGTCCACTCCAAATTATATGTCATCCTATCAAGCAGACTCTGGATTTCTCTCCATGTTTTGATAAAAAAATGATCCACTAGGTGAAACGTCAACATTACCCTTCACGCTATCTACCAAACCCATATAGAACCACTGGCCCAACATCTAACCTGGAATATCGTGATGTGGACATATAACTAGCAATCCTTTGAATCGTTCCCATGTTTCTTGTAGTGTCTCAATTGGTCTCTATTTGTAACTCAAAATTTCATCAATTTGTTGAGCAGTCATGTTGGGTGGATGAAACTTGTTCACAAATTGCTTGACTAACTCCTCCCATGTTGCTATGGAAATAATGGGAAATTAGTTTAGCAGGTCTGGGCAACTCTTCTCACTGAGAATGGAAGCAACAGCTTGATTGCTTCCTGAGTTTAGTTGCGCTGCCTTTGAGTTTTGCAGATTGACAGGAAATTCTTCTAGTGTTATTGAGGATCTTCGATTTGTGACCCCGAAAATAGTCCCTTGTTCTACAACAAGTGCAACATGTTGTTCGTGATTTTAAATGATTCAGCTTGTTTCTAGGGGACTAAAATCATTGTGGCCAAATTTGCAGCTGTGGGTTGTGTCTAGTAATAAAGAGCAGCCTTTGGCAAAAGAGGTGCCACTAATGCTAATGGTGCGTCTAGGTCTACCACGTTCTCCCCCATGTCCGGTTCAAATTGTTCAATTGTTTGTTGCTATTCATTTTTCCGGTTGGCCCTTTTCAAGGCATTGAAAACTTTCTCGATATCTGATAGGGCTTCAAATAATTCACCAGTTCTTAATGAGTTTCTAGGCATGCACCTGAATACACTAAGAATTTTGACTTGTACAACCAAGTCAACAAACGTTAAAATTTCAATGTAAAGATTTGAAGTGAAGAAAGTTGACTACACTAAAAATTTTTATATTTCTTTCAATTGTAATTCATAATGCCGTTAATTCCCCAGCAATGACACCAAAATTTGATCTCGATCAACTGTGCCTTATTATAAAGGACTAAGCGGACGTTGCAAATACAATCTGAGTATTTAGGCCAGAGTTAATCCCACAAGGAATTAACCTATCAATTACTCTTGTTAGACTCACTAAATTCTACGTAATCAACATCCCAAATGTTTTGAATAATAATTGATGATAATTTTACTAACTATAACCGACTGCAATTAAGTAAAAAAAGACTAACTATGATTAAGTCATAAAAAATTAACAGAAAGATCTAAGATTATGATTTCCACTAGTGATGGAATGCTTTCTTGTTATGTTTCATATAGATATGCCTAATCGTCCAATCATGAGGACTCTTATTACAGTAAATCTTTTTCGAGTAATCATGATAATTTACTAGATGTACTCTCCCAAGTTACGCTTGCTGACTTTTATTATAGCTCTCTTAAGATTCCACCTAAGACTTCGTTACTCCTAATCTAGTCTTTAAACCCTATGTTATTGATCCCTCATATACTCATCGAAATCGGCTGCCCGCCCTATCATCCCGTGTCTCAACCAACCTTTTTCTTATCGGACTGGGAGTGGTGTTGTTCAACAATTACCTAAATATGAACTCTTTTCCGAGTAATACATACTAAATAGGCACAGCTAATTGAGGATCCTATCAATTAACTACAACAAGAATATAGTTGAACAAATAAAGAATAAACCGGACAAACCATATTAACATATCAAGAAGTTCATCCTTCAATGGGTTCCATCAAAACCTCAGACTAAATATTTAGATACTCATACTAGTGTTCACATGCCAAAAGCCAAATTCATTACAAAGTGTAAAATACAAAAGGAAGAATTCGATGTTGAATTATCCTCCTTGCCATGTGCCTCTCCTTGCCTTCAACTAAGCTATAAAAACCTTGATTATCTTCCTTTGGGCGAGCTGGACCTTTTATATGTTAAGTGGAATTACCTCGGAACTTCCAAGTTTACCCCCGAATTTTATTTTTCGGAACAGGACTAGCGCAGTCGCACTACTGACCGTACATATAGCAAAACATTCTGCTTCGAACTCCTGGGCTAGCGCGGTCGTGCTAGTCTGGGTCATCATTTCAGCTCTTCTTTCTCTTTTTTTTCCGACGTACTCAGCTCCGAGGGGCTTCCTTTTCTTCCATTTAGCTCCAATTATAGTTCTAAGTCCTCATACAAGCAAAAACATGAAATTCATAATTAGAGCGAATTTATCATCATTTAACTATTCTATGACAGTGAAACATAGTCAAGATGGACATAAACAGTTGCCAAACTATATGAATCTAGCCTATTTTCAGGCACTTAAAATAAGCCCATCCCAACTTGGCTTTTTGGTTTATGACAATCCCTTATGAGACAGAACCGGATCTATTACACGAAAAGTTTAGTTGTTCAGTTCAACTGAACTTATTACTTGTTGTTTATATTATGTGTATGTATATAAAAAAAGGTACATATATAATATGACTATATTATTTTGATGAAAAATCTTAGGGGTAGAAAATGAGTGAATTGGCTTAATTTTGGACATGCCAATGTGGGTTGAGTCAATAAATGGATCCGCCCAAAAATTACTTGAGGTGAGATGTGTTGGATCAAGATGGACAAAATTTTGTCATAACCTAACCCGTTCAACTTTTAACAAATGTGTGTTGTATTCTAATGAATTGTTTAATTTTTTAAATAAACTTTTTTCTATTGTTATGGTTTATATAACATATCAAATAAAAAAAAAGAATTATCTTTAGCTTATTTTAGCAAAGTTACTGATCGATCAATTTGGGCGAAAAATGAACCCAACTTTAAATGGGTTGGATCAAAATGGGATAAGTTCAACAAATGAGTGGGTAAATGATTGACCCAACTTTGGGCATGTTGACCTGGTCAAATAAGTCGTTGCCCCTTTGGTGTCCAACGGCTTAATTAGCCTAGCGGTTATCTGAATCGACAAAAACTGTATGAGATAAAAGTTCAAAATAAACGTTAGATAATTTTTTCTCATCTGCTTAATTAAACCTTGAAGGGTAAGCGTTATAGAATTATCTGATACATATGGCGAAAAGCAATAGGGTCAGTAAAGTAGTGTAAATGTGCATAAACTAACATGAATATCAACTTTATCAAACAAAAATGTTGCTCCTATATGTCTCAGCAATGAATATCTCACCAAGTATATGCATAGAACACTATTTTAAGATAAATAGACATTTGAAATTGGATACAATATAAAACAACAATCATGTAGTTTGTGATACACACTATTCATATTTTACCAAAAATACAACTGTAAGAACAAATAGGGGAAGAATTATTTGTTTCAATCTTAATTATTCACTCTTTATGGAGACTAAAGGATGATAAGACAGAAGATATTCCAGAGCTCACAAATCCAGCCAAAAGAAATGCTGCTGGAAGAATTCATGTTTTTTGGAGTTGTCATTTTCATAACGAATTCCAAGTAAATCCATGGTTGCACTTAGCATTGCAGCAGCTCCAGTTGCTAGTAGGCAAAGTATAATCTGCATATATTCCAAGATATTAATAATAATAGAAAGTATTTTTGGGAGAAGTAGAAAAATGATTCTTTAACTTGTAGGACTTTCGCTTCTTTTTTGTCTGAATAATAAAACATACACCCCCATATTCTTTTTCTTCTATGCTCAATAATAATAATTCCGGAGAAAATATCGGATTATTTTTTTCCACGTTTGGTTCAACTTTTGATTTCAAGATTAGCAGCTCCAAATTAATAATCACAATTATGTTATTACTTTTATACTACCTCCAATTTGAGAGACAATTCTGGAATTACTAATCTCAAGCTACTAAAATATCAAAATGACCAAAATGTCCTTCTCCAAGGCTATTCTTCCAAAGTTTTAAAACTCTTAAGGTAAAGATTAGAAACAAAAATCTATCTCAACTTATGCAAATCCGAATACATATTTAAGTTATACCCGTATATATTATTTTAGTCTCATGAATTAAATACGTAGCAATAAAAATATCCACTAAATAATTATGCTATATAATTCTGTGATATAACTTGTTCACCAACCAAATAACCCCTTAATATGGAATAATAAACTTGGAGGATAGTGTAAAAATTTCTTATACTGACTGTGTAAATGACTTAAACACTATAAAGGCAAAGAGTGAACCTTGTCACAGTAGAATTCAGTGAGGCAAAAGACTTTGTGACTTATCAAACGCCTCTTTGTTATGAGGAAATATATTGCAAAAGGAATGTGCAATAAATACACTGTAAGCAACTCCTGCTATCACAACAAATAAAGTATAGCTGCAAAAGAGAAAGAAGTTAAGTTTTATCCGATTAATTAAAATGAGTAGGTAATAAGTTTTAAAGTAACTGCACTAGTCTGTAACACAGCCCATGACACCAGAAGACAAGCTAAGGTTATCAACCTCGCACCTAATGTAATTAATGGAAGTTTATTTGATGAAAAGGCAGGCTTTTCATCAAAGTTATACTGAGGTAAATTAGACATTCTTTTTTCCAAACTCAAAGTATTTCTATCATGTCCTATCCTTAATCTCATTGTCCTTTTAAACTCCCTAAAAGAAGCTTACGTTCAATATGTCAACTTTTTAAATCACGACATGCATGATTAACTCCAAAACTATTTTGTTAATTTTGTTTTAGTCCTTTTATTGTTGGCTTCTTGGATAATACAGAACATAGTTTTCAACTACTACGTTGTTGAGTATTTTAGATACGTACTACTTGACAAACGTAATTTATTTTGAAATATTTGACATTTTAGATAAAGAAGAAGCTCAAATCCTTTATTATTCTAATTAATGGATTATCAACTAAGCCAGATTTTATGGAGAGAAAAAGGTAAAAATAAACTCATATATAAGATTATTAATTACATATCTCTCTCAAAATATGGATCTTTTGACCATGTTCGCAACCATTCCAATATACTTTGAAATTTCAATTTGCGATTCAATTAGTATTGTCTTTCGTATTTAGAAGTACTCAGTATTATGTTATTAACTGTCTTTCTCAAAAGGTATGCATGGCATGAATCTTAAAAGACAAATAATATGGAGAGTGTGCTTTGAGTGCAGATATCATTGCAGAATACGAGGTTCGTAACCATTCCCCTATTTAGTTACTTCCCTATGCTTGGATTCCTAGATCAGTGTTCTACATTTCTCCTACTTTGTCTTTTCAACTAATTCTGCTAATATGGACAAAAGCAAAATATAAAATTCCAGAAAAACAACAAGGAGAAAATTGAAAAGCCGGTCGGCAATTCATAATAAAAAAGTTTACTTTTTGTTATTTGGCCGGCTTGGGATAGAAGATGACAAATGCTTCATTTTCGTAAAATTTAAAAGACATGATCCAAAAGGTCATTTTTTGTCTTAGAATCTTATTTCGTATTTCTAGCCTTAAAAATCTTATTTTCTTTCTCCTCAATTTGCATGCGAAGTCCAGACGTATTTTCCAAAAACTTTTATATGAAAATTTGAGAAAAAATATTGAGTTTTTCCTTTGAAATTGATTTAAGTTGACTTCAGTCAATATTTTAAATAAACAAACTCGAACTCGTGATTGACGGCCTCAGAGGGTCCATAGTAAAATATGGAACTTGGGCATATGCCCAGAATCGAATTCTGAGGTCCCTAGCCCCAGAAATGTAGTTTTGAAGAAAATTGTTAAACTAAAAATATAATAGTTTTTAGAAATTGAATAATCTTTGAACTTGTTGGTATCGGGCATGTATTTTGGTTACAAAGACCGGTACAGATCTGTTATGATATTTATACCTATCGGTGGAGTTTGGTGAGAATCGGAAGTGATTTGACGTGATTCAGACCTTTGATTGAGAAAATAGAGAGTTCGAATCTTGAAAATTTATTGTGTTTTGGTGTTGAATTCATTGTTCTAGGTATTATTTTGATGAGTTGATCACATGATCAAGTTTGTATTATATTTTAAGACTTGTGTGCATACTTGGTTTAGAGCCACGAAGGCTCCGGTGAATTTTAGATAGGCTACTAAGTATTTTGAAACTTAAGAATATTCTCGTATTGTCACGACCCAATTTCCATACCCGGTTGTGATGGCGCCTCTCTTGAAGACAAGGCCAGCCAACAACCCCAAATCCTTTTTATTACAGCTATCGAACATAAATAAATAGAAATTTTGACTTATTGGCATTTAAATCTATTAATATCATCCCAATACAACCCGACCGGGGTGTAACAAGTCACGAGCATCTAGTGAGTAAGGCGCTACTACTGGAAACAAAGTATAGATAAATACAAGATAAAAACTGGAATACAAAGATGAAGTACAGTGCCGCGAACGCTAGTGGTCATCTGGCTCAACTACCATCATAAGGTCTTCTACCCTTCTAATAACCCGCTAACAGGTCAGCAATACCTGCAACTGCACACAAGGTGCAGGGAGTAAAGTGAGTACTTTCAACTCAGTGGTAATATAAGAGAATAATAACTGAGCGATAAGAAAACACGTATGGGCACACCAAATTGTTATACAAGACAGTACAATCCCTTTGAGACAATCTTAATACGGTAAAAATTCTTTTGGAAAATCTCAAGATCAGTTAAAAATATCACTTTTAAAAATCTCTCTTACAAATATTCCTTTTCTTTTTCAACAGCCAACATATGAATTCTATATCAGATAGAGCAAATCGGCTCACAACTCGGCCCCTTGGGCACAACACTCCTCAACATCTAACACCAGGGTATCTGGTCAACAAGGCAAATAACAGTATGCATGCCAATGATATATGAGTGCTAATGTCATACCACGTAGTACAAACATGAGTGAATGTAATGCAATGCATATGACCGTTACGGCTTGCAGCCCGATCCATTTAGGTACCCGCGCTCACTGTGGGGGTTCAAACTCTGGAGGGGCTTCTACAGCCCAAGCTCAATAATATTGCGGTGTGCAGTCTGATCCACATAACATATTACTACGGCATGCAGTGCCATATATATAATATACTACTGCGGCGTGCAATCTGACCCATGCAATATCATTGCCATACTTGGAGCTTATTGCCGACTGTTTGAACTCTTTATGAACTTGAACTATCATCACTATTTTCACTCACTATTTGAAATATGATTTGAACTCAGTTCGTGTGATTTACGCTGTTTATGAACTCAGCTATATTTTGCTCAAACTTGGAGTTTTAAACGACATTTGCACTATCATTTGAGCTGAGTATTATTGTTTTACTGGTGCTCGTTGGGCCTTTTTTTTACTATTCTTGGAATGATTGGTGCCGAGGGCCATATGTGAGGGCATGATAAGAAATTTGAGGAGGCTTTCAGGTCTCGAGTGTTATGTATGCATATGCATATACATGCAAGGATCGGACTGCACACCGCAGTAGCATATTGTATGGATCGGACTGCACGCCGTAGTAGAGCCCAAATCATAATGATAACAACTAATTATTTGGATATACACGATAAAAAACAACAACCGGGACAGACCAAGTCACGATCACCAACGGTGCTCTACCCCACGCTCAGGTCCAGCATGTAAGTCATCTCAATATTGCATCAAGATGTGCAAATCCGGGGTTTCAAACCCTCAGGATATCATTCCCAAGTATTACTCACCTCGAACCGGTGAAATATCAAGCTCGCGACGCCTTTGCCCCTCGAACCGGCCTCCACGCATGTCAAGACTAGCCAAAATCAGTACAAATATATCATAATAGGCTAATGGAACAACACCCAATCGAAAATAATCAAAATACAACGAAAATCTTGAAACTAGCAAAACCCGAGCCCTTGGCCCGCTTCTCAAAAAATTATGAAACTCACATTTTTTGAATCCTCGTCTCGCCACGAGTCCGTAATATAAAATTTATCAAAATCGGAGTTCAAATGAGCCATCAAATCCCAATTTTTTCATAGAAATTTTTTCAATTTATACCCAAATTCAGAGAATTAATGGAAGATTCTTTGATTAAATAACTTATTAAGACCACGAGACTCATCTCCAACCACTTCTCGATGATTTACCCTTCAATTTCTACCAACAAGCTCTCAAGGTGTGCAAAAATGGAGGAATATAGAGATCAGTCGCGGATGAAATGATGTTAAAAACCCTTCTGCCGCCCAGGTTATACCATATGAGATCGCATTCAACACCATGCGATCGCACTGAACAATTCTTCCAAGCCCCCAAAAATGGCCTATGCGATCGCATCTCCCTAGTCCGCGATCGCAGAGTAACAATTTCCCCCTCTTATGAGATCGCATTGCTCCTAACCGCGATCACATTGAGTAATCAGCAAAGCCTCTCAAATCCTTCTATGCGATCGCAACTGAACCCCTGCGATCGCATAGAACAACAGTCTGCAACAATACCATAAAAAAATATGATCTCTTAACATGCCAAAAATGATCCGTTTGAACCCCCTAGAATCACCCCGAGGCCCCCAGGACCTCAAAAAAATCACCAACCTACTCCAAAAAATGATACAAACGTGTTCCAAATATAAAAACACGTCCTTAAATACAAAAATCATCAAATCAAGGCGAATTCTAGCCTAAGTTTCAACTATAACTTCCGAAACCAACATCCAATCAAAAACCCGACCAAAGGATGTCCGAATGACCTGAAAATTTTTAGACATATCTAAAATCACCTAACGAAGCTACTGCAACTATCGGAATTCCATTCCGACTCCCGAATCAAAATCTTACCTATCGATCAGAATTCGCCGAAATTCCAAACTCGCCAATTCAAGCCTATTTCTACACCGGACCTCCAAATTCGATTCTAATTGCTCTCCTAAGTCATAAATCATCTCTCGGAGCTATCCAAACCACCGGAATTCACATCCGAGCCCTCTAACTCAGTAGTCAACTTCCGGTTGACTTTTCCAAAACAAGCTTCCTTCTAAGAGGCTATGTGCCTTATTTTCAACGAAAACCAATTCAATTACACCCGATCAACTTTAACACAGATATAAAAAACATGAAGCAACACAATAAATGAGAAACAGGGTGGCAACTCACATGACGACGGGTCGTTTCGTCACATTCTCCTCACTTTAAACAAACGCTGGTCCTCGAGCGGACTTAAAGTTGTACTAGAAGCAACCCAATAGCTGAATGACCTTTCTAACTAGTTGAAATCACATATGCTCTCACCCATTAATGACTCCAACATATCCTTATCATACTGATTCAGTTCATTAACAAGATGATCCATTCATCCAATTCATTCCTGATTCATCTTAAATTTGTTACTACCTTGATGTAGCACCACAATACATCAACCCAGGTTACTATACGAGACTCGCACATAAAACCATACTTACTAAGACCCATAGGCCAATGAATAGCCTCTTAAACTTTTCCCATAAATACCATATTCCAGAATACTATAACTTGAAGAACTTCCTGCGAACTTGAACTCGTTACCATTACCTTTGAAATGCGGATACACAAAATCCCATGACTATCATAAAGCACCACATGTCTTGATATCTTCTAATGAAAACATAGTCTCTAGCCACATACACAAACTTAAGACACTTGATTGTTACATGCAAAATCTTGAACACAGAAAAATAATTCTCGAGAGGCATTCACCTGCCCTAAATGAATAGAACCACTCATGCCTTATTAGTACTCTGACACTAAAAAACATGGTTTCATACATAAAGAAACAACTACCTTTCTGTTCTATGCACTAAGCATTCTTTATCAACAACAACTCAAAGCATCCTAACATTTCTTCATATCTACGATGCACCAAACAACCTTTATCAAAAAATTTCATTCACACTCGCCATTCTCGGCTCAATTTCCATGACCAGAACTGATTCGCCAATATACTTTGAGATAGAACCAACATAACACACAACAGTGCAATCAGTTAATCATTAACAACCTCCCCAACTTGGCTCGAATCCATATATCAAGGCACTTCTAACAACTAATAGCATTCTTACCCAAGTGATGACACAATGTTATAGTGAGATTAAACTCAAGTCATTTACAAGCTTTGGCGGAGACTCGAATCATCAGAAATCTTAACTCTTCTGCAATTCTTGTATTCATTCATACACAACAGTTGAGCCCACTCTTTAGGTGACAAAATCTTTTCTAAGTCCCAAATTTTCCAAAAGGTTTAATAGAGTTTCCTTTGTAATTTGGCCTATCCACCTGCGAGAGAATCACCAAAACAATCCTAACAATACGTTCACAACTCGACAAGACATCATAATGTATATCAACAACATTAATCTTAATACTACATGAATTATATTATCAAAATTGATACAGGGACATGCGTTGCACCTATTATAATCATAATACATATAAAATACCTTTCAATTACACATAAGAATCAACCCACCTAAGGACACTCCGCAAGAGATAACCCACCTGCATCATTTCAATTTAGTATTTCAGCACACCTTCTACCACGATACACGTAGCACAATCAATTAGTTTTTCTGAGTCTGAACTCATACCACCGCACATAATGCACCTTACCTCCCAACTAGGAAATACGAAAATATTCACCACACGCCCATAACTCGGGGATACACAATAGATCACAATAGAAAATAAAAACTTAACTGCTCGTCTATTATTCATCAGACTCCTTCATCACTACCAAGACCATATAGATACACCCCACAATACCAACATAGTAATCACTTGGATATCCAGCCGCCAATCCGGCTAAATAAGAACAAAACTGAACATTTAAGTTCAAAACACTTGCTCACACAATCTGCGCCTCGGTGCTCAAGCCATAGGCAAAGATCCGGCCTCAAGTCCTCTAGACTAGCCCATCATGAACTCACAAAAATTACCTCTCGCCCCTTGATTAGGGAATCACAAGCCATTAAGGCACATATACTACTGAGCGCTCACGTGCGTATACAGATGAGTGGAAGGAATTTTCAATAGTCATATCTCAAGCTGAATCAAGTACGCACGATAAGAATACCAAGAATGGGAAGTTTTCCTAAAGGTTCTGCAGCCTCTCAAGGATAAATACAAACGTCTCTATACCGATCCGCGGGACACTACTAAACCTGCTCATGACTCGTAAGACCTAGTAACCTAGGCTCTAATACCAACTTGTCACGACCCAATTTTCATACCTGTTCGTTATGGCACCTCTCATGAAGATATGGCCAAGTAACAACCCCAAATCCTTTCTATTACAGCTATCGAACATAAATAAATAGAAATTTTGGCTTATTGACATTTAAATCTATTAATATCAATCCAATACAACCCCACCGGGGTATCACAAGTCACAAGCATATAGTGAGTAAAGGTGCTACTACAGGCCAACAAAGTATAGATAAAAACAAGATAAAATAGAAATATAAAGATGAAGTATGGTACCGTGAACGCTAGCGGTCACCTGGCTCAACTACCACCATAAGGTCTTCTACCCTGCTAATAACCCGCTAACGGGTGAGCAATACCTGCAACTACATGCAAGGTGCAGGGAGTAAAGTGAGTACTTCCAACTCAGTGGTAATAAAAGAGAATAATAACTGAGCGATAAGAAAATACGTATGGGCACACCAAATTGCTATACAAGACAGTACAATCCCTTTGAGACAATCATAATACGGTAAAAATTCTTTTGGAAAATCTCAAGATCAGTTAAAAATATCACTTTTGAAAATCTCTCTTACAAATATTCCTTTTTCTTTTTCAATAGCCAGCATATGAATGCTATCAGATAGAACAAGTCGGCTCACAACTCGGCCCCTTGTTCACAACACTCCTCAACATGTAACACCAAGGGATTTAGTCAACAAGGCAAATAACAGTATGTATGCCAATGATATATGGGTGATAATGTTATGCCACGTAGTACAAATAGGAGTGAATGCAATGCAATTCAATGCAATGTATATGACCACTGCAGCGTGCAGCCCGATCCATTTGGGTATCCGCGCTCACTGTGGGGATTTAGACTCCAGATGGGCTCCTACTGCCCAAGCACAGTAATATGGTGGCGTGCAGTCCGATCAACATAACATATTACTGCGACGTGCAGTCCGATCCATATAATATACTACTGCAACGTGCAATCCAATCCATGCAATATGCTACTGCAGCATGCCGTCCGATCTATACAATATGCTATTGCAGAATGCAGTCCGATCCATGCATGTATATGTATATGCAAACATAACACTCGAGGCCTAAAAGCCTCCTCAAATTGTTCCTCATGCCCTCACATATGGCCATCGGCCCCAATCAGTCCAAGAATAATAAAAAAAGCCCCTCGGGCATAAGTAAAACAATAATATTGAGCTCAAATGATAGTTCAAATATTGTTTAAAACTCCAAGTTTGAGTAAAATATAGTTGAGTTCATAATCAGTGTAAATCACACAGATAGAGTTCAAATCATATTTCAAATAGTGAGAAAAAACAATGATGATAGTTCAAGTTCATAAAGAGTTCAAACAGATGGCAATAAGCCCCATGTATGGCAATGAGCCCAAATCATAATGATAACAACAAATTGTTTGCCGATATGCGGTAAAAACCAACAACCGGGATGGACCAAGTCACGATCCCCAATGGTGCTCTACCCCACGCTCAGGTCCAGCATGCAAGCCACCTCAATACAGCACTAAGATGTGCAATTCCGGGGTTTCAAACCCTCAGGATATCATTCCCAAGTATTACTCACCTCGAACCGGTGAAATCTCAACCTCGCGATGCCTTTACCCCTCGAATCAGCCTCCACGCACGTCAAAACTAGCCAAAATTAGGACAAATATATTATAATAGGCTAATTGAACAACATCCAATCGAAAACAATCGAAATATAACGAATATCTCGAAACTAGCAAAACCCGAGCCCCGGGCCCGCTTCTAAAAAAATTATGAAACTCACATTTTTGGAATTCTCGTGTCTCCACGAGTCCATACATATAAAATTTATCAAAATTGAAGTTCAAGTGATCCACCAAATCTCAATTTTTTCATAGGAAAAATCCAAGCCCTAACTTCTTCGATTTATACCTAAATTCAGAGACTTACTGGAAGATTCTTTGATTAAATGACGTATTAAGACCACGAGACTCACCTTCAACCTCTGCCCGATGAATTCCCTTTCAAATTCTACCAACAAGATCTCAAGGTGTGCAAAACTAGAGGAAACAAGTCGCGGATGAAATGAGGTTAAAAACCCTTCTGCTGCCCAGATTATACCCTACGTGATCGCATTCAACACCATGTGACCGCACTGAATAATTCTTCCAAGCCCCCAAACATGGCCTATGCGATCGCATCTCCCCAGTCTGCGATCGTAGATTACAATTTCACCCTCTTATGCGATCGCATTGCTCCAAACCGCGATCGCATTGAGTAATCAGCAAGGCCTCTCAAATCCTTCTATGTGATCGCGACTGCACCCCCATGATCACATAGAACAACAATCTGCGACAATACCAGCAAAAAAATCTGATCTCGTAACATGCCAAAAATTATCCGTTTGAACCCCCCGAAATCACCCCGAGGCCCCCGGGACCTCAACAAAAACCACCAACCTACTCCAAAACACAATACAAAATTTTTCCAACTATAAAAATACGTCCTTAAACACAAAAAGCATCAAATCAAGGCGAATTCAAGCCTAAGTTTCAACAATAACTTCTAAAACCAACATCCAATCAAAAACCCAACCAAACGATATTCGAATGACCTAAAACTTTGCAGACATATCCAAAATCACCTAACAAAGCTACTGAAACTATCAAAATTCCATTCCGACTCCCGGATTAAAATCTCACCTATCGACCGGAATTCGCCAAAATTCCAACTTCGCCAATTCAAGCATATTTCTACACCGGATCTCCAAATTTGATTTCGATCGCTCTCCTAAGTCACAAATCATCCCCCGAAGCTATCGGAACCACCGAAATTTACATCCAAGCCCTCTAACTTAATAGTCAACTTTCGATTGACTTTTCCAAAATAAGCTTCCTTCTAAGAGGCTATGTGCCTTATTTTCAACCAAAACCAATTCAATTACACCCGATCAATGCTAACACTTATATGAAAAACATGAAGTAACACAATAAGAGGGAAACAGGGCGAAAACTCATGTGATGACAGGTCGGGTCGTCACAGGTATGTTATAGGTCTGCAGTTATAGCATTTGGCTCGCAAAATTGCGAGCATCGCATATGCGAAGAAGCTTCACATTTGCGATCAGTAGGGATAGGAGGGGACCTTAGAAATTGCGAAGCTCAACATTGCATATGTGAATAGGTGTTTACATTTGTAATAGTAGCAAGTCGGCGACATCTTCGCATTTGCAAATCCCAGATCGTAAATGCAATAACTACAACTGTTCAAAACGATTTTAGACGGGATTTTTAATTTATTTCTCAAATTCTCAAACCCTAAACTTCAAGAGGCAATTTTCTGAAGATCATTTCTTTCCAAAATCACAGGTAAATGATTCTTAACTTATTTCTTTCAATCTATTCCATCTTTTTATAAGATTGCATCACAAAATCTAGGGTTTTTCATGGTAGAATTGGGATGTTTTTGGGTAGAACTTAGAAATTTCAAAATTTGAGAATTTAGACCTCAAATTGTGGTCGAATTCCAAAAATAATTATATATTCAGGCTCGGGGGTGAATGAGTTATCGGATTTTGGTCCGAACTTCTAGTTTTCACCTAGCGGGCTCTGGTCGATTTTTAACTTTTTGGAAAAATATTGGGAAATCTATAATTATGCATTGGAATAGGTTTCATTAGCATTAATTAATGTTAATAAGTTATTTATGAATAGATACGAGCGGATTGGAAATAAAAACTAAGGGAAAAGTGGTATTTGAGGTTTGAGTTTGGCCGTGGAATCGAGAAAAGTGTTGTGGCTAACTATAGCTTGAGGGATTAGGTATTATTACCTTATTTGCTACATGTTTAGTTGTTAAGCACGACGTATAGGTGAGGTGACAAGTATCTATACATTGTTATCGAGTCATAGCATGCGAGTGAGTCTTATACTTGTGACCGTTGTGTTTCTTTATATGTACTTGTCACGACCCGGATTTTTCCCCAACATCGGGATCGTGATGGCGCCTACTCGTGGTAGCTAGGCAAGCCACCACATTCAACATTAACCTGCTTTTATCATTATTTCATACTCATTTTTATAATCAAGAACAATAACATTAATTAAATAAGTGGGGAAGACTTTCAAAATAGAGATAAGTAATACTAAAGCAAAACACTGCTGAAATACTCTACCCAAGACGTGGAGTCACCGACTCACGAACTACTACTGAATACTAAACATAAAGGTCTGAAGGAAAATAACATGAATCTGCTTGTCTCAAAACAATGAGACCACAACAAATAACATAAATAAGTGTAAGAGACGCCGGGCCTGTGGATCACTGCAAGCTACCTCGGTCTCGAAATGCTCAACTCCCACGCAAGGCTCTACTGTTGATGCTCCTGATCAAAACCTGGACCTGTGCAAAAATGCACAGAAGTGCATTATCAGCACAATCCGACCCCATGTGCTGGTAAGTGCCTCGCCTATCCCGGCGAAGTAGTGACAAGCCTAGGACCAGACACCCATATAAACCTGTGCAGTTCAATATACATATTTACACCCCCAAGATAACAAGAGATATCAAGTAAACAAATCCAACAAGAATTATCATAAGAGGGAAGCTCAACAGTTAACAACAGTTATTAAGTCAACAATGGTAAACAGAGTATAATGGAAACAGTTAATATCAAACAAGGAATAACAAATAGTTTCACGGCATCACCCTTCGTGTTTTTACTCTCATCCTCACCAAATAAACAAATAAAAGTGCACGGCATCACCCTTCGTGCTTTTACTCTCATCCTCACATCCATGGCACAACATGATCCTTCGTGCATGGTTCAATAACAAGGCACGGCATGATCCTTCGTGCATAATCAATAACAAGGCACGACATTACCCTTCGTGCATAATCAATATCACAAGGCACGGCATTAACCTTCGTACAATATCAGTAAAACAAGGCACGACTTCACCCTTCGTGCATTATCACTCTTCCTCACCCAAATAACAATCACAGTTAAGGGCAAAGAATGAAAACAATAATCATGAACCGTCTCGGAAAAGGATACAATAATCATCACAACAAAGTCCCGGCAAGGGAAAACATTATCTCATTTCACAATAGTCCCGGCAAGGGAAAACAATGTACAATTCCACAACCCGGCAAGGGTTCAACGATTCATCTTGAAAATATCTCACAACAAGTATCAACAATGACTCACGGTCATGCTAGACGCCAGTGTATGGATGCTCGTTACCACAGCCCATACACCGTACTCGATCACATTGCACATAACACACAATCCTATTCCCTCAAGCTAGGATAGAACAAACACTTACCTCTAGACTTGAAGTCCAAATTAACCTTCAACTATAGCTTTTCCCCGAATTTCCGCTTTCAACTAGCTCGAATCTTGTCACAATGGATTCCATTACATTAATAAATACTAAATAACTTAGTTTGAATGCTTAAAATGGTTTTCTTAAAGTTTACCCCAAAATTTTCCAAAACGCCCCTGGCCCCACGTGGTCAGAACTCGGGGTTCGGACCAAACTCCGGTTACACATTCCCTCACGAGTTCAAATATATGGTTTTTTTCAAAATCGGACCCCAATTCGAGGTCCAATTACCAAATTCATAAAAACCCTAGGTTCTACCCAAAAACAAGAATTTCTACCATGAAAACCTTTGATTTCTATTGAAAATCATGTTTAATGTTGTTAAGAATTGAAAGAATTAAGTAAAGAGTGACTTACAATTGCTTTGGAGGGAAATCAGCTCTGGGGTCTGTCGGCATCGCATTTGCGACATAATGTTCGCATTTGCGAACAAAGCTCGATCAAAGAGGCCTTCGCATTTGCGATGATAGCTTCGCATTTGCGAAGCCAGACGAATCATTGAAGGCCTCGCATTTGCAAGGTTAAGTTTGCATTTGCGAACCACTGCACACCCCTGCCAACTTCGCAATTGTGAAGTCTGGTTCGCATTTGCAAACCAAGGCTAATCTGGGACTTATCGCAATTGCAAGAAAATCTTCGCATTTGCGATACCAACTGGGTGAAAAACCAGCTGTGTAAAATTTCAGAATTTGAACCTACGGCCTATCCAATCTTTACCCGAGCCCCCCAGGCTCCAAACCAAACATGTACACAACATTAAAAACATATTACAAACTTGCTCGTGCGATCACATCGCCAATATAACATCATTTTCATCAAGTCAAGCCTCAAGTTCATGATTATCTCTCTTTTAGTTTCAAAACTTTCAAATTTGGAACTCAAGGTTCAAAACACATCAAACGATATCCAAATGTCACCAAACTTTGCAGAAAGCACATATATAATATTTAAGACTTGTACCGGTCGTCGAAACCAAAATACGAGCCCGATACCAAGGTCATTTAATTCATTTTCCTTTAATAATTCCATCAAAAACAATTTAACAGAAAAATCCATAGCTTAGGCTCTAGGCCTCAGAATTCAACTCCGGACGCATGTCCGAGTCCCATATTTTCCTACGGATCTTCCGGGACTGTCCGATCTCAAGTCCGGTCCATTTACCAAAAATGTTGACCGAAGTCAACTATATCAATATTAATATCATTTTTCTTCCAATTTCTCATAAAATTCATATATTCTATCACAAAATCTTTCCGGCTACATGCCCGGATCATGCACGTAAATTGAGAAAACATAAAATGAGGTTTTTGAGGCCTCGGAAGTGCGGAACAAGTGAGAAAAATAGGTGATGAGCCTTTGGGTCGTCACATCCTCCACCTCTAAAACAACCGTTTGTCCTCGAACGGACAAGAGAAGGAAGTACCTGAGTCGGGGAACAAATGTGGGTAGCGGCTCCGTATATCAGACTCGGACTCCCAGGTAGATGCCTCAGGAGGCTGACCTCTCCACTAAACACGCACAGAAGGATAACTCTTCGACCTCAACTATCGAACATGCCGGTCTAGAATTGCCAACGGCTCCTCCTCGTAGGATAAGTCATTGTCCAATTGGACAATACTGAAGTCTAACACATGTGTGGGATCGCCGTGGTATCTCTGAAGCATATATACATGGAAAACTGGATGCACAACTGATAAGCTAGGTGGAAGATCTAGTCTATAAGCCACCTCTCCCACTCGGTCCAGAATCTCAAATGGACCAATACACCGAGGGCTAAGTTTGCCCTTCTTCCTGAACCTCATCACGCCCTTCATAGGTGACACTCAGAGCAATACCCGCTCACCAACCATGAAATCTACATCTCGAACCTTACGATCCGCATAGGTCTTCTGTCTGGACTAAGCTGAACGCAATCTCTCCTGGATGGTCTTGACCTTATCCAAGGCCTCCTGAACTAAGTCTGTACCCAACAATCGAGCCTCTCCCGGCTCAAACCATCCGACTGGAGATCGACATCGCCTACCATACAACGCCTCATACGGGTCCATCTGAATGCTAGACTGGTAGTTGTTATTGTTGGCGAACTCTGCTAATGGCAGAAACTGGTCCCACAAGCCTCCAAAATCAATGACACAGGCTCGAAGCATGTCCTCTAGAATCTGAATAGTCCTCTCGGACTGGCCGTCCGTCTGAGGATGAAAAGTTGTACTCAACTAGACCTGGGTGCCTAACTCCTGCTGGACCGCTCTCCAGAAACACGAGGTAAACTGCGTACCCCGATCCGAGATAATAGACACCGGCACCCCATGAAGACGAACAATCTCCCTGATGTAAATCTCTGCTAACCTCTGATACTGGAATGAAGTGTGCTGACTTGGTCAGCCTATCAACAATGACCCAAATAGCATCTAATTTCCTCCGAGTCAAGGGAAGTCCAGTAATGAAGTCCATAGTGATCCGCTCCCATTTCCACTCGAGAATTTCGATTCTTTGGAACACACCACCAGGCCTCTGGTGGTCATATTTCACCTGCTGACAATTCAGACACCGAGAGACATATGCAACGATGTCTTTCTTCATCCTGCGCCATTGGCCTGGGTGAATAGAATATCGCAAACTGTGGGCCTCCGCTAAGATCAACTCTCGAATCCCCTCAATATTGGGTACACAAACTCGACTCTGCAATCTCAATACTCCGTCATCATCTAGAGTTACCTTCGTGGAACCTCCCCGCTGTACAATATCTCTCAAGTCACGCAAATAAGGATCATCAAACTGCCTCTCACGGATCTGCTCTAATAGAGATGAACGAGCGACCATGCAGGCTAACACCCTGCTAGGCTCAGAAATGTCTAGTCTCACGAACTGGTTGGCTAAGGCCTGGACATCCAGAGCAAATGGTCTCTGACTGACCAGAATGAATGCAAGACTACCCATGCTGGCAGACTTTCTACTCAATGCATCGGCCACCACATTGGCCTGACCTAGGTGATATAGGATAGTAACATCATAGTCCTTTAGGAACTCTAACCATCTCCGCTGTCGTAAATTCAACTCTTTTTGCTTGAACAAGTACTATAGGCTTTTGTGATCAGGTGTACACCTCACATGTCACACCATATAGATAATGCCTCCAGATCTTTAAGGCATGAACCACCGCTGCCAACTCAAGATCACGAACTGGATAATTCTTGTCATATATTTTCAACTGCCTCGAAGCATAAGCAATAACCTTACCATCCTGTATCAATACTGCTCCAAGCCCTGCACAGGATGCGTCACAGTAAATTGTATAAGGCCATGCACCCGTAGGTAGTATCAGCACTGGTGCTGTAGTCAAAGTTGTCTTGAGCTTCTGAAAGCTCGCCTCACACTCATCTGACCACTGGAACTGAGCACCCTTCTGAGTTAACCTAGTTATCGGGGCTACAATAGAAGAAAACCCCTCTACAAATCAGCGGTAGTAACCTGCTAACTCCAAGAAACTCCGGATCTCAGTCACTGAAGCTGGTCGAGGCCAATTCTGGACTGCCTCAATCTTCTTTGGGTCTACCTGAATACCTTCCATTGATACAATTGTAAGGCCCCATAAAATTTTGTGCATAAAATGTAGTAGCTGTAGTGCCATGGTCCGAATAATGTAGTAGCTCGCCGCGGTTCGGACCCTTGGTAGTGATTTAAGTTTCAAAAATATAAAGAATCAATTTTTCCTGAAAAGTATCGATTCTGCGGTCAGGAATGCCACCGCATATTTACTATGCGGACCGCATTCCTGCCGCAGAGCTTAATAGAAGGTTTACAAATATTGGTGTTGAGAATGCGGTTGATATGCGATCACAGAATGGATCTGCGGACCGCAGATCTACCGCATAAATTCTCGAAGGTTTTTTATTGTCAAATATGCGGTGCACTCTGCGACAGCATATCAAGAATGCGGACCGCATTTTGGTCGCATTCCGTAATAGAACTTGTGTAAATTTTGATGCAATTCTGCGGTCATTATGCGGACCGCATGTCGATTCTGCGATCGCAGGTGCGACCACAGAATTGATCTGGCCCAAGAATTTTATAAAATTTGACTCGACCTCTTCTTTAATATAACACCTTTCTCCTTCATTTTATCATATATTCTTACCAAAATTAGAGAGACAAGAGAGGGGATTTAGAGAGAGAAGTCTTTCATCTTCAAATATTGTTCCAACTAGTTAGTTCAAATGATTCTAGGGCAAAGATTCAACTTCCCCAAATCATTTCAAGCTAAAAACCCTAGGTATTTTCTCTAATTTCCAGTTTTAAATTGGGTAAAGAAAGGTTTGCATATAATAGCTTTTGAAAATGGAATTTTACACTCATGCATGATTATTGAACTTGATTTTTAGTAAAGAGGAAGTGAATAGGCGTAAGAATCTGCGAAACAAAGTCGGCAAGCTAGGATAGTTTGGGTAAGCATAAAGTAGGAAGTTAAAGGAAGAAAAACTCGATAACAGGTATGTATGGCTAATTTTGATTCTTGTAAAATCGCCCACATGTGTGAAATTTTTTTGGTTCGTGTTAATTTGACAAAATGTGTGAAATTCTTGATGTTGTTGTTGGATATTCAAATTTGCTATTGAACTTTGAGTGATGTAGTATGGGATATGAACAAGAAGACAAATGAGAGTTGAATTTGGTAATGAATTGTGATTAATGGCTATGATGGCGTATATGGTACCTTGTGGAAAAGAAACGAGACACTTGAGGTTTGGTAAATTATTGAAAATAACAGTATGGACATTCTCGATTTCAGAAACATTGTAACTTGGTTGTGTTATTGGTTTGAGAAGTAATTGAGAACATGAACCAATTTGTAAGTTGTTTATTTGAACTTGTTGTAATTGTGTGTAGTGCCTTATCTGCTGTTTGTGATTGTTGTGTTTGAAACTGTACGGTGGATCGGGTTGCGCGCCGAAACATGAAGAAATAAGGTGTGGGTTAGGGTGATAAGGGTGGCCGAGGTAATAAGGGTGGACAAGGTAATAAGGATGGAAAGCGATCGAAATCGCTAATGAAATTGATATAAAAATCATTGATATGAAATTGTGAATGGAGACAGCAGGAGAGTTTGCAACCTGTGGGACACTAATTGCCCCTATGTTTGACTACTTGTGATTTATGTGGTTGATTGGTTGTTGTTCTACTTGTTGACCTTAAACGTACTTTGTGTTGAGACTTATCTGAAATGAGTAAAATATGGAAGACATGGTTAGCTGGCTTAATTGATCCTTGATGTAATTTATTGGCTGTCTTGTCAACGTGATTCTTTAACGGTCTGAGTTTACTTGGGACAAAGTTTGTCCATACATACTAGTACAATTCAAGTGTATTGACGTCCCTTTTGCCGGGGACGCTACATTCGTGTTATGATTGTAGGTGGATCAGTAGCATGCACTTCAGCTCATCGGCAGTAGTATCCTTCACCTTCCACTGCCCGTTTTGGTGAGCCCTTTCTTCCTTGGGGCCCTGTGTGGTTCATGCCACTTCAGTTTAGACTTCATTTTGGTTTTGGTAAGGTATAGCCGGAGCCTTGTTACCGGCAAGTATTGTGTTTCCTTTTGTATCCTAGAGGCTCTGTAGACATGTAAACTATGGGATTCCAGTTTTATGTATATATATTAAGTCGGGCGATGTAAAAACTGTAAACTCGTTAATGAATCACTCGCATGGTTATGTTTGTATGTTGTGAAATCGGTTATAATTGGTAAGATATTTGGTTAATGAGAAATAATCAACACAGGGGTAACGCGTGGGAATGAAAGGCACCCAGGTCCGCTTGACTGGGGCTACCCGGTCGGGCGCCGGTCATGTCCCTCGATTTGGGGCGTGACAATTTGCAGCGACCGCATTGTCCTTTTATAAGGCATAGTTCACGTTTCGAAAATTTGGCATATAGCTGATTATCCTTCAGAGTCTGAAGAACCACTCTGAGGTGCTGCTCGTGCTCTTCCTGGCTGTGGGAGTATACCAAGATTTCATCTATAAAGACTATCACAAACAAATCTAAATAAGGCCTGAATACCCAATTCATCTACTCCATGAATGCTGCTGGGGTGTTGGTCAACCCGAAGGACATGACCAAGAATTCATAATGCCCATATCTAGTGCGAAAGGTTGTCTTAGGAATGTCAGCCGCCCTGATTTTCAGCTGATGGTAGCCTGACCTCAAATCTATCTTTGAGAACACCCTCACTCCCTGGAGCTGGTCAAACAAATCATCAATCCTCGGCAGTGGATACTTGTTCTTTATCGTCACTTTGTTCAATTGCCGGTAATCAATACACATCCGCATCAAGGCATACTTCTTCTTCACAAACAACACAGGTGCTCCCCAGGGGGAAACACTGGGCCTGATAAAGCCTTTTTCTAGAAGGTCTTGCAACTGATCTTTTAACTCCTTTAACTCCAGCGGGGCCATACGATAGGGTGGAATAGAGATGGGCTGAGTGCCCGGTGCCAGATCAGTACAGAAATCAATATCCCTGTCGGGTCGTTACACAAAGTTGTCAAATAGAAAAATGTCTTTTATTTCCACCATTTGAAGTCAATCCCAAAAAAGATTGGGCTTTTCCGCCAGAGCCGATGGTGGCACAGAATGACTGGAAGAAGCAAAATTGTTCGAGGGTTCCTATTTCTGTCATTTCTGTTAATCACTTGATGATTCATGGGGGTTCTTGAAGTATTTAAAATCTTCAAACCGAATAACTTAACAAAAACAGATTAAGCACAACAATGAAGATTTTATTTCTTCAAAATAAATACAAAAAGAGTAGAAAATCAGAAGATTTTAGTCTCCAAACAGAGAGTAGAAATCACCAGGATTTATTCTCCCACAAATAAAATATAGGATGAATAGAAAAATAAATTATGTTCCTTCAGCTTGTTCGTATTCTGTATTCGAAACTATATTTAAAACCTGTAGCAATGGAAAAATCATAAATGTAGAAGAATAGACGCAATCCTATCCAATTGAATTCATAGTGTTTCCTTAAAGAACTTAATCCCCTCCTATTATCCGGGGTTTAGGATTATTTTCTCCTATGATAGAACGGATAATATCATTGATGTAGCGGTACTTCAAATCCCAATGACCAACGAATTCCAAAAATAGTAGTAAATCACTTACTGCTTTCTTCTCTGTTAAAACAATGCAAAACGAAGAAGGAGAAATCAGAATTTTCATAAAAAAAATCTGAGGGAGAGGTCATGTATTTATCGTCGACATGTGGGTAATCTGTTTTATAAAATGGTCATTTACGCAAACCACCAAGTTGAAATTAAAATGGGAAAAAAATAGAGGAAACGTTAAATAATATTGCGTTAATATTATTAAATAAATTTGGTCCAAAAAATTAATTAATTATCGGATCATTTAATCGTATCTGAGCGAGGACGATAATAGTGCGAGGCTTGCTTTCTTCTCAACTCTTTAAAAACAAAAAGTGCAATTGTATATATATACCCACCAAAATTCTTTTTCCTCCTCCAATATAGGACAATATTCTTTATCAAAGAGGAAAATTCAAAAAAAAAAAAATCATTTTTCCTCTATCTTCTATTCACTCTATTTTAAGCTTTAAGAAGCTTAAACCCAACAATATGTTCCTTAAAAATGTTAAATCATTAAATTGGATGGAAAACTGATTTTTTTTTTTTTTTTGTGCAACCACTATTTAATAAAGATCGACAGTAATGTTAAAAAATGAGATGGTAATTTCCTTTATTTTTTAGTATTAGATATCGAAGAATAAGAGGCAACTACTGGTTGGAGGCTTGAAGCGATAATATGAAGTTAAATATTTTATCTGGCAACCATATAAATGGTTTATCTTTTAATAAATATTTCATATGGTACATAGGAGGTCATGGTTCGAGCGGTGGAAATAGCCTTCTGTAGAAAGGCAAGGTAAGATCGCATATAATTGACCCTTGTGGTCCGGCCCTTCCTCGGGCCTCGCGCATAACAAAAACTTAGTACATCAGGCTGCCCTTTAATTTATACCATACAGAGATAATTGGTATCAATGGAAAGCCATGGCAATGGATATTCAACTAATCGGACATACTGTTCTTAGCTGCACATATCACTGTTATAAGCTTTCCATCAGCTAGATAACAACTTTGTAAGAATTGAACTGGTTAAACTAGGAAGATTTCAGATTTTTAAACTCCCGAAAACGGATCTAGGATTTAAATTCTAAGGTTCGGGATTTAAAATTTTTATTATTAAAACCATTATATTTATAAAGTTATCAGTTCATATTTACTATTTCTTACATTTTTTAATAAATTCTTTTATATCTTTACGCTTCATGTAAAAAATTATGGTTTTAATTGAACCCGTAGCTATAATGCTACATCCGCCGCCGCCAGATGTATTGAGTATATATAATTCTCAAATGAAATGTGACCAAAGGGACTGATGGACTTTTATCCAACTACGGAACAATTCATTTCACTAAAAAACTATAATGACATATCTCCTCATTGTATAACTTATTCGGATAAAAATACTTTAGATCAACCTTTTAATTCTACTGAAATTAAAAATGCTTTATTTAGCTTTAAGCTTTTTAAATCTCCTGGTCTCGATGGACTCCATCCTTTTTTCTATCAGAAATAATGGAATGTGGTTAGTCATAAAGTTATTCCTTTCTGTTTAGATATTTTGGCTAATAAGCAAATGCCTCTTGAATTAGATCAAACTTTTATTTTCCTTATTCCTAAGGTTAAAAATCCTATTACTATTCAACAATATCGACCCATTAGTTTATTTAATACTTTATATAAATTAATAACTAAGGTGATTGTTGCTAGGTTAAAAGTAATCATTTCAAAAATTATTGGCCCTATACAATCTAGTTTTCAAAAGGGAAAACGTGCTTCACATAATGCTATAATAGTGCAGAAAATATTAAATTACTTTTAAAAAAAACAACTGGTAAAGCTTCTTGCATGCTTTTAAAGTTAGACTTAGAAAAAGCATTTGACAGATTAGAATGGATTTTATTCGAAGAACTCTTATATATTTTGAAATACCCAATCACATGATCAACTTAATTATTTCTTCTGTCACAACCTCTTCTTTTTCAATTCTTCTTAACGGCAACAGGGCTCCTTTTTTCACACCAACAAGAGGTATTCGTCAAGGGGATCCTTTGTCACCCTACTTATTTATAATGTGTATGGAAATGCTTTCTCGTAGCATTTCATTATCAGTAGATTATCTACAGTGGCAGCCTATTAAATTAACACCTCAAGGACCACTTTTATCACATCTCCTTTTTGCTGATGATATTATTTTATTATCAAAAATCACTACAAAAAGTTGTCATTCTATAATTGATGTACTTGAACACTTTACATCTTGCTGAGGCCAAAAGATTAATTTGGATAAATCTAGAGTATTTTTCTCTAAAAATACAACACTCAATGATAGGAAATATATATCTCAATCTTTCTCTATTCAGGAAGGTACTTCTTTTGGTAAATACTTGGGCTTTCCAATGTTCAATAATAAGCCTAAAAATGAGGACTTTCAATTTCTCTTAGATAATTTTAAAAATAGACTGGCAGGTTGGAAAACAAATTTTCTAACTTTGTCTGGTCGCTCTACCTTAATCAAATCAACTCTTAATAATCTTCCAAATCATATTATGCAATTTATTAAAATACCCAAGAAGATTTTTAATAACATGGAGAAATATCAACGGAATTTTCTCTGGGGAACCACTTCGACTAAAAAGAAATTACATCTTCTTAAGTGAGATTCAGTTACTACTAATAAAGCTATTGGGGGATTAGGGATACAAAAACTTCTTCTTAAAAATAATGCAATTCTAGCGGGACTGGCTTGGAGAGTTTTTAGTTCACCCAATGCTTTATGGGCAAATATACTCCTTAATAAATACTTACATAAACCTATTAATAATAATAACAAAAATTATTCTAACACTTGGAATAATATCCTGAGTGGGTGGAATTGTTGTCAGAAAGGCATAAAATGGAGAATTGAGAATGGAAAGCATATTAATCTTTGGAATGACCCTTGGATTAAACCAAGTACTACTCTGAGATCATTAATCCAAGGGCCTTTAACTTTGAATCAACATGTCCTCTCCATTTCTGATATTATAAGCCAGGCAGGTTGGCACATAGACAAGATTCTATTCGTATTAGATCGTACTATTTTAAATTTGATAAATGCTACATACATTTCTCATGCTAGTAATAATAATGATTTTCTTCACTGGGGTTTTCACATGATGGCACCTTTTCAGTAAAGTCTATGTATACTCATTTACAAACAGGCTATATAAATATTATACTGCAAAATAATAATGTTAATTAGATTTGGAAGCTTCCAATTCACCCAAAAATCAAAGGCTTTATATGGCTTCTTTGTCACAATAGATTACAAACAAGAGTGTACCTAAATAAAATTAATATTATCACAAATGCTACTTGTTTATTTTGTGAAAAGGAGGATGAAACTACAAAGCATTTATTCTTAACCTGTACAAATGCTCAACAACTGTGGAAACGCTTAGGTTTCAAAGAACAAATTGATTATATACTACATCTTCAAAACTCTCATACTTGGGTTCGTCAACTAATTTACAATAAGCATGTTTTATTTCCTTACGCCATTAATCATCAAACATTTCTTGCTTATGCATTATGGAATATCTGGATTACTCGTAATAATAATTTTTTTAATCAAAAGAAAAATTCCATTTCTTATACCCTAATTAAACAACAAGCAGCAGAATTTACTTACTTAACCTCTTATAACTTCAAACCTAAGTTTAATTCACAGGTGAGTAAGGATATCAAATGGAAACCACCTCAAAAAAAATTTTACAAACTCAATACTAACGGTGCTTTTTCTAAAAAAGGAGCGGGCATAAGAGGAGTAATTAGGAACTCCAATGCTGATTGGATAATAGGGTTTACTGCATCTTGTCCTAATGTATCATCTATTTTCTCTGAATTATATGCATTACTACATGGATTAAAATTAGCCTACAAATCTCAATTGACACCACTAGAAGCAGAGGTTGATGCAAATGGAGTTCTACTCCTTTTACAATCCCAAAATATTGAGTTATCTAACTTAATTACGGATTGCAGGTACTACCTGGACGCGCTAGGTAAGCCAGTAGTCAAGCATGCGTACAGGAGCCAGAATATGGTAGCTGATCAGTTAGCTAAAGAGGGTCACCATTTTGAAGACAACTTTTTGGCAATGGTGTTTAACAGTGTCCCTCATGTTGTGGAGCAAAATTTTGAAACTGATAAGCTTGATATTCAGCATGGAAATATTGGAACGGCTATTACTCGGAATTACCATAATGGTTATGAAATTAGAAATGATTTGTGTATCAATGATTGTCATGATGATAAATCCAATAGGAGGACCATGACAAATATAAATACTACTAGTCCTTTATCTTTAATTTGTAATAGAATACCATACAGGCATCAAACCTCCGTACGCAAGTAGTATTATTAATATATTATCTTTGTTTACCCAAAAAAAAAAAAAAAAGTCTGTTCCAGCAGGTCTAAAAACTCAGTCATATGTTTTATGTACAAATCGGGTTGGAGTCTTATGTTTGTGATTTATCGTACTTCTAACATATTTTATAAGTTCATATATTTTATAAAGAAGATCAAGAAGATGTCATAATGCACCAGAAAGTTAGAAGTTTAACACTTCCGTGCGGCCCGTGATGATTTGATTCTTTCTTTCTTTCTTGCTATATTCCTTTTTTTAGGGATTCTTGGATCCCATTGTCAATAGTGTTCTTTAGAGGAAATTATGTCTCGATTAATGCGTACTCTAAATTCTGTCAAACTAAATTAAAAAAATGGTTTGCAATTTATTAAAACCATTTTGACAATAAGGGCATCTCGGACCTCAATAGTGTTCTTTAGCGGGAGGTATGTTTCGGCTAATGTGTATGTCTCGACTAATGCGTACTCTGAATTCTTGAATTCTGTCAAACTCAATTAAAAAAAGGTTTACAATTTGTTCAAAGAATTTACCTTGTTACACAAACTATCTTGCTTGTAAAACTTAGCAGAAATGCTTGTCTAGAAATGAGATTCCCTTTCTCTTTAATTTCACCGGGCCACTTGAACAGATTGTTAGTTTGTAACGCCATTTCTTTTCATTTTCTTTTTAAATATGTTTTTCTTTCCCATCTTCTTTTAAATTTGCAGTATATTATACCCATATTGATAAAGTGAAACTAGAAGACACGTGACTTAATAAAATGATGTCAACGCACTAAAAGCAGGGTCCACACCTGTTGTCATTGTCCAGGAATATTTTTAACAATAGAAATAACGGGGTTAATTTTTTTTTTTGGCTACCAAAAGATGAATGAAGGGTAAATTTAAATACTTCTTCATACGAATTTAGATAAATGCCCACATTCCTTTGAGTTAATATTGAGTGTTACTAACAATTGTAAATACATTTAACTTCATTTCCCATTTTTGTATAGTTGGTTTTACTTAATTTATGATTAGAGATATGGTTAGTTTATTGTCACTTAGTACATCACCAAATGTGATCAATATTAACACAAGACTCTGATACATGAAATAATTAATATGCAGAAGTTGCTCACTAAGTACAAATGCATCTGACTACATGCACAAAGAAAAGAAAAAAGAATCTTACATTCTTTAATTTTTTCTTCACTACTAATCCTGAGAAAAACACTTTTTTTTTCCTTTTGTTTAGTGGTTTCCTCATCAACCACTGTTGCTTGAACTACTTCCAGCAATAAGCTCTCTCAACATAGCCACAACTTGTAACATATTAGGCCTTTTTGATGGAAAATCGTCTACACATTGCATTGTTATTTCCAAGTATCTTACCATTTCTTTGACCTCTACTACTTCTGCTTCATCATTCCCTTTAGTACTCACTGATAACAATTCTTGATCAATAACTTCCATTGATTTCCCTTCTCTTACTTTCATTTTAGTCCATCCTACCAAGTTAGTGTCACCAAAATCTTCTTTATCTGTTGGCCTTTTACCTGTTAAGAGTTCAAGAAGCACGACGCCAAAGGAGTAAACATCCCCCTTTGCAGTACACCTGAAACTTTGATAGTACTCAGGTGGCACATATCCTGGTGTTCCTGCAAGTGTACTCACACTGAGGTGTGTGTCTAGCGCGCTTATGAGCCGTGCCATCCCAAAATCCGAGACCCTGGCATCCATTTCGTTATCCAAAAGCACGTTGCTTGACTTCATGTCACGGTGTATGATGTGTGGGATGCAATTGTGATGAAGGAAACATAGTCCTTTGGCTGCTCCTCTTGCTATCTTTTTCCTTTCTTCCCATGTTAGGATTCTTCTATCATGAGTTCTTGTCTTTCCATGGAGCATTTCTTCAAGACTTCCATATTCCATGAACTCATAGACCAAAAGTCTCTCCTCACCAACTTTGCAATATCCCAAGAGGGGTACAAGGTTCTTGTGCTTGATCTTTCCTAATGTCTCCATTTCGGCCATGAACTCTCGGTCTCCTTGGCAACTTAGCCTGATGAGTTTCTTGATTGCAACACTTGATCCATCCTTCAATGTTGCCTTGAACACTTCTCCAAATCCTCCTGAGCCAATTAGACTTGCAGCTGAGAATCCATTCGTCGCCTCGATCAGCTGTGAAAATTTGAGCTTCCTAAGCTGTCTTTGGAAAGTGGCCACATTGATGCTCAATGGCTCTCTCTCTTTGTCAATCTTCCATGTTGTGGCTGCATAATTAGTACTCAGACTACTAAGCATTTTCACCCCCTCTGCCTCTCTTCGCCTTGCGCGCATAGCAATCGCCCAAACAATCAAAATACAAATGGAGGCAATGGAAATGAGAATTCCAAGAACAATGCTATTAGCCCAAGATGCAGCTGAACTTCTATTTCCGGACCTTCCTCCATATCCATTCGTGGTAGGTGGATCGGTATATTGGCATTCGGGCAATGGAACCCCACAGAGTCCTGGATTGTTTGCGTATTGGCTTGCAGGAAGTGTACTGAGCTGACCCCTTGATGGGATCTCACCTGTCAATTCATTGTTGGAAAGATCAATTTGCACCAAGAAAGAAAGAAGTGAAAATGAATCAGGAATATGACCCTGCAATCTGTTATGTGATGCATCAAATACTCCCAAATTCTTTAGCCCTCCAAGCGATGAAGGAATCTCCCCCGATAAATGGTTGTGTGATATAACAAGAACTTGCAAGGCTATCATATCACCAAATTCATCAGGAATTTTGCCACGTAGCTCGTTGTAAGAAAGATCAAGGTACTCGATAGTCTGATATCGAGTAAAAGCACTAAGAACCGGACCTGAATACAACCGAGTGAAATCACAACTCTTTAGTGAAGGAACCTGTAAAAGCCTTTCAGAATGAATCCCATAGAACTCGAGCAATCCTCCAACGCCTCTGCACGAATTGCCCACGTTTCGGACAAACACCAAAGTGTTGCCTGAGAGAATTCCACTCAGTGCTTTAGCTCCTTGCTGCCTACCAAGTCTAGGTGGGATCTCGCCCGTTAACCTGTTGCTGCTTAAATCTAGCCAAACCAAGCTACTGCAGTTAACTAATTCACTTGGAATCTGACCACTCAAGCTGTTATTTGCTAGTTGCAAAACAGCCAACCTTGACAAATAACCAAATTCTTTAGGAATCTCACCACTTAGTCCATTGCTTGTGAGGGAAATCCACTCAAGATTACCACAGTTAAACAATTCAGCTGGAATTTTCCCACTCAAGTAGTTATTGTTCAGAATAAGATTCTTCAGATTACTGCACTTCCCCAACTCTGCCGGTATATTCCCATCCAAGCTATTATACCAAGCAATAAGCTGCTCAAGATTCTCAAGCTTTCCTAATTCTGATGGAATTGAACCATTCAAATAATTCAAACTAAAATCAATTGTCTTAAGCTGTGAACATTGAGAAAGCTGAGATGGAATTGGACCATAAAGTGAATTATCTGGTGCTCTGAGCTCTTCCAATGATGAAGCTCCAGGGCATAAATCAGGTGGAATTATCCCATTAATCATATTGGAGCTGAAGTCTACGACGCGTAGTTTCTTGCAATATGAAAGGGAAGCAGGAAATGGTCCTGAGATTTTATTGCTACTCATTTGTAAAGTCTCTAAAGAACCTAAATTCTGAAGGATAGAATCAGGAAACGGACCGGTTAGATTATTGTTGGATAAATCAAGATTCTGAAGAGAAGTGCATGATGAGAAAGAATTTGGAATTGAACCAGTGATATTATTATTAGAAAGCTTGAGTTCCACAAGTGAAGTGCATGAGTTTCCAAATTCAGATGGGATCCAACCAGATAAATGATTTTTGGAAAGATCCAATCTTTGTAAGTTTTTCAGCACACCAAAAGAACTTGGAATTGAACCAGAAAATGAGTTTTCAGCCAAAACCAATTCTTGAAGTGTTGTGCAATTAGACAAAGAAGCAGGAATTGAATCAAATATTTGATTCCCTGATAAATCAAGATGCAATAAGGAATTACAAGTCTCAATCTTGATATCAGAGATTGAGCCTGTGAGATTATTATAATCCATTGCTAAATACTGCAACTTATCTATATGCAACAAGAAGTTCTGAGGCAAAGAACCTGTTATATTATTAAAAGAAAGACTAACATATTCAAGATTTGGACATTTTGCAAATAAATTTTCAGGAACAAAACCTGCAAGTCCAGTGAATGAAAGCTCAAGTTGCTTCAAACTATAAGGGAGTTGACTTAAAGACGTCGAGGCATTTACATAGAACGAATTCGAAGATAGGTTGAGGACAGTTAACATATCAAGAGATGAAAAAGGAGAAAAAGAAACGTCTCCAACAAGTTCAGATTGTTGAAGATCAAGATTTGTAACTCTTCCAAGATTATTGCAAGTAACACCATTCCATGAACATGGATTATTTTTAAGCTGCCAACCTGATAAAACTCCACCAGGGTCTTTTTGTATCATATTTTTGAATAGCAAAAGAGCTTCAGCATCAGTTTTAATGGAGGAACTTGCACTGGCTTTTTCGGCTGCAAGAACTGAGGCAAAAGTTATGAAAACTAATGTTATAGCAAAATGAAGGTATTCAAAATGGTTTGAATTGGTATTCATGTTGATTTTGATCATTGGAGAAGATAGGAAAGAAGAGAGAGCTTAGAGAGTAAGCTTTAGTGAGTGTAGAAGATGATTGTGTTTTGAGGGAGAATGAATGTCAAAAGGAGCAGAAAAGAGAGTGCTTACTATGATGAGAAATTCTCGTGGTGTAAAGCAGAAGAGCTAACTTTTGAAAACGTAGTTGTCTTTTTTTTTTTCTTTTTTTCTTTTTTTTTCTGTTGTAACTAGTAAAATTATTGTAATATGAACAAAAAGTCACTAGTTCGAGCCGTAAAAATAACCTTTTGTAGAAATATAGGATAACGTTACATACAATAGACCATTGTGATCCAACCCTTCCTCGGACTCCGCACATAGCGGGAGCTTAGTGTACTGAATTTTCTTTTAGTTGTCTTATTTTTTTCGAATTGAAGCTATGTCATAACTGGTAAAGTTATTACAATGTGATCAGGAGTTCACGAATTCGAACCGTAAAAATAACCTTTTACAGAAATACAAGATAACGTTACATATAGTAAACCTACGTGGTCCGATCCTTTCTCGAATCTCGCGCGTAACCTTTAGTTGACTTTTCTTGTTTTCTTTAGTGTATGTGTGTGTGTTTTGTTTTTTTCTTTTTTCTTTTTCTAATGAAGATTTTTGTAAATTGAAAAAAAAGGAGGGAACGTGGAGAACAAAAAAAAAGTACTTAATGGATTGGAGTATTGGACTAAAGTCTTGGTAGGTGATGTAATTTAATAGTGAATCCAATTAACTATTTTCAATTAATATTCTTCTTTTGTTGTCATGCCTTTATAATATTTTTCTTTTGTAGGTCCAAATAGTTTGATACTTTAAAGGTCTAGAATTAATTTTTTTTTTTTAAATGATATACATTTGCAATTTGTCCATCTTATGTATTATCAAATTCTTTTGAATCATTTTCCTTAAGAGAAACATACTTTTTTTTGCCTTTTACATATCTAGAAAGTGGCAACATACTTCTGTTTCTTAATAAATATTTTTCTCATTTCATTTCTATTATATATTTTCTAATTTAACACCAAAAGCATAATGTTTTAGACGTTTCTCATAACAAATTTGTCAAGTAAAATATAAGAAAACGCTAATTTCCATGAACGGTATAGTACTTTGAAAAAACTCTTAAAGATGAAAGAAAAATAATGTTCATCTACCTCATTTTATAAGACAATGCCTACTATTTAGGGAGCCGGACTAAATTTACTGTAATATGATTTCTCAAACTTTTCGATATTTTTGATTATACAACTTATTTGTAGTAATTTTTATGCAACTTGTCAATTTTGGCAACATCAAAGTTAAGAAGCACAAAGCTAATTATATTGAAATTCCAGGAAGGAGTCAACGCCATGGTTGAAAGTCAACCTATTTGAACGCCTAAATTTTACGGTATAGCCAGTATTCGTACTGGTCAATCAAAAATAGCCAGCATTTAACAAGTCAATGAAAAATAGCTACTGTTTTGCTGCAATAGAGATCGGTCCAGCATAATATAATAGAGTTTGGTGCACTTGTGTATGAACTCCAACATATTATGTTGGATCACTATACTTTGTTGGCTCCAGTATAATATACTGGATAATGGAGCACTGGTGCTCCAAACTCCAGTATATTATACTGGACCAATATATATATGCTGGAACTCCAGTATATTATGCTGGAGTTCTAGTGTATTTATGCTGGAACTCCTCATATTATGCTGGAGTTCCAGCATACTATCTTGAAACTCCGGCATAATATGCTGGAGTTCGCGTATACTTATGCTGGAACTCCAACATAATATACTGGAGTATTTTTCGGGTTTTAAACAGTATTTTCGGTCAGATTTATCTTTACATAAAAAGTGGCTAAATTTCGATACTTTTGAAATTGGGCTATTTTTGAACGACCAGTTGTAAATCTGGCTATTTTTAAAAATCACCCAATTTGAACCCATAATTTTGATGGTTTACAAGGTTTATTTTAAAGAAGATTGTTAAATCAAATGTTAGAATTAAGAACAAAAATAAAATATAACCTTTACCCAAACACCTAATGAGAGTAAAAAAGATTTTTATTGTGTATTGTGAAATAGTGACTTTATGAAAGAGTTAAAATACAAAAGGCATAAACTGATAAAAGACGGAAGGAATTGACTTTTGGTCAAAGGGGGAAGTAGGGACCACAGACAAAGAGTCTATCCAAGATCGGTGCTACTTTAACAGAAGAGGGGAAAAAAAAAAAAGAGAAGATTAAAAAGAAAAAGGAAAAACAAATCAACTACGTTTGATCCAACATGAATTAGTCATTTCTTGTCAGTGAGCGTGAGAATGTTCCCCATATCACATATCCTACAGGATCTAATTCACTGGATAGCATATATATATATATATATATATATTTCATTCAATATTCAATATTTGTATTAAGGCCTTCAATTAATTCATAATCACGATACATAAAGCCTATCAAGGGGATATTGTTCTCCTATCAAAAAAAAAAATTCATAATTGAAATCTGAAACTTCTTATTAAGAATAACAAAATTATATTTCACTATATGCTTTGGTGGTGACGGATAAATAGTATTGGTTATGCGAACAAAGTCTGTTAAGATATGAACTGAGTATGGAGTTGAAGCTCAAGTTCGAGCTTTAATGGTGTTCCTCGAGAACATTCTGAGAGAGGAGCACTTTGTTAGATGAAGAAATTTAGAAAATGAAATGAAGTAGATATTCTAGTCATTCCATTACGGTAATGAGTATATATATATATATATATATATATATATATATATATATATATATATATATATATGTATGTATACATGCTAAGTTGTAAACTACAACTATACAATTTCTAACTACTCAACTAATACATTCTACTCACATAACAGTATATACATGAATATTATAACTATACAACTCTCAACACTCCCTCCCCCCCTCAAGTTGGAGGTGTCATATACACTGCCAACTTGCTCAGTACCACTGAATGTTTTGCTCCAGTTAGGACCTTGGTAAGCACATCAGTCAATTGGTTCTCACTTGTCACATGCTGTAGTGAAATCAAGCCCTCTTGTAGCTTGCTCCTTACAAAATGGCAGTCCACTTCAACGTGTTCTGTTCGTTCATGGAACACAGGATTTCGCGCTATATGTAAAGTTGATTGGTTATCACAAAAGACTTATACTGGTTTGTTGAAAGGCCAATGAGTTCTTCAAACAAGCTGCACAACCATACCAACTCTCCTACTACCTTTCTAAATGCTCTATACTTTGCCTCTGCTGAAGATAATGAAATTGTTTCTTGCTTCTTGGACTTCCAACATATAGGGCTATTTCCTAATAAAACCAAGTACCCACTTACTCACTTTCTTGAGTCTGGGCAAGCAGCTCAATCAGAGTCACAATAAGCTCTAACCTCTAATGTTGGATCCTGTGATATGAATATTCCCATAAGAGATCAATTTTCAAATACCTAAGTAAGTGAAATGCAGCCTTCAGGTGAGGTTCTCTTGGATCTTGCATGAATTGGCTGAGGTGTTGCACATTGTAAGCTATGTATATCCTTGTATTTGTGAGAAAATTTAATTTCCCAATCAACTTCCTATAGTATGGGGGATCAGGTAATGCCATGCCTTCTTTAGCTCTTAACTTCACTGATGGATCAAGGGGAGAGGTAAGACTACCACAATCTATGCAGTTGTATTCTTTTAGCAAGTCAAGTGTGAACTTTCTTTGTGTAATCACAAGTCCATCAGCTTTATACAATGTCTCCAAACCCAAAAAGTAATAGAGTCTGCTCAAATCATTGATCTTGAAGCTTTTGTGCAGAAATGTCTTCAGCTCCTCTATCTCTTTCCTATTAGTACATCAACATACATTGCCACATATATTGTTGATTCAGTTGTTTCTTGTAGAAGAGTGAATAATCATACATGGAATGAGTGTATCCTATGCTGCATAGTGCCTCACTCAATGTTACATACCATTGTCTGATTGGCTATTTGAGGCCACATAGAGACTTCTTAAGCTTGCACACTAAATGTTAATCCTCTACCACTAATCCTTGTGGTACCTCCATATACACCTCTTCATGGAGATCTCTATGAAGAAAAGCATTGTTTACATCTAATTGAAAGATGTCCCAACCTTTCTTAATTGCTGATGTTATAAGACCTCTAACTGTTATGATTTTCACTACAGGACAAAATGTTTCTGTGTAGTGAACGCCACCTTGCTGAGTATACCCCTTGACTACTAACCTGGTTTTGAATCTTTCCACACTACCATCTGCCATATGCTTCACCTTGTACATCCATTTATATCTGATGGCTTGTTTTCCCACTAGTAATTGTACGAGTTCCCAAGTATTATTGGCATGCAATGCCTCAAACTCCTGAGTCGTTACTGTTTGCCAAGCAAGATATACAGTTGCTTCCTCATATGAATCAGGCTCCTTGTCACTGCAAGTGGTACTTATTAGGCAAGATCGATTGTGCTGATGTGAATGTTTAGCAAATACAGAGGATTAAGGATAAAGTGATGCATTAGCAGGGGGGATGCAGTGCTGGTGTGGAAATTTGGTTTGAGTTGGGGTAATGTGTGGATGTAATCTTTCAGGTATGGAGGGACCATATTTATTCTATGAGATTGTCTAGGTATTAGGATATTTTCAGATGTATTTGTGGACCTTATTGGTGAGTCATTTGGTGTTTGTTCTGGATAGGGTAAATCCATATCACTTAGGGAAAAGGGAGAAGACATAATAGACAAATCTGGATGTGTATCATGTGAAATCCTTTGATCATTTTGCACATTGGTTTGTTCTTGTTCATCACCAGTAGGCAAGGAATTAATAAAATGGATAGATTGAATAACATGGAGAAATGAACTAGTATCTTTAAACATGGAGAAAGAAAAGATATTTTCAATAAAGGTGACATCCCTAGACACATGTGTTTTCTTAGTAGCTAGACTGAGCACCTTGCACCCCTTAACCCCAAAAGGATATCCAATGAAAATATATGGTGTGGCTCTAGGTTCAAACTTATCTCTGTGGATTTTGGGTGTTGTGGGATAGCATAGGCAACCAAAACTCCTCATGTGGGAGTAAGTGGGCCTTTTCTTATATAAAAGTTCATATGGTGACTTTCCTTTGGAATGCGAAGTGGGTAATCTGTTTATTATATAGGTTGCACATAGGACACATTCACCCCAATAGTTGAGGGGTAATTTTGATTGGAATAATAAGGCTCTAGTTGTTTCTAGCAAATACTTGTGCTTCTTCTCTACTATCCCATTGTGTTGGGGTGTATAAGGGCATGTCTTTTGGTGAATGATTCCTTTGGAGAGGAAGAACTGAGTGGCTTCTGCATTGTTAAATTCCAGGCCATTATCTGACCTTATGGACCGTGCATTGGTTTTGAATTGGTTTTAAACCATGGACACAAAGTTTTTGATGATATGAAAGGCATTGCTTTTGATGTCTATTAAGTGGGTTCAGGTAGCCCTACTATAATCATCCACCATTGTGATAAAGTATTTGAAGTTATCATGGGTTGGCATGTAATAAGGACCCCATAGATCAACATGAAGGAGCTGGAATATTTTGGTGGAAATAGTGGATTTTTTTGGAAAGGGCAGTCTCCATGTCTTGCAATGAAGAAAATAGAACAAGTAAATGGTTGTTTTGGGGAGAATGTTACATGGATACTGGATATTCCTTTCATCTTGATAAAAGGGTACATGGCCCAGTTTGTTGTGCCATAACACATTTTTGTCACTTCTTGTAGACATTAAAGAATTAACCCTACTTCAGGGGAAAATTGCACTTTATTATATGGGAAATAGGTACGTACAATGGGATGATGAGAACAACGTGGGATGTGTATGCAACAAGTAGAAAAAGCTGAAGAAACTGAACTAACACTTGGACTATTTACAGATGACCTTGAATAGTTGTTCTTGAGACACCTTGGGCAAAGTAGATAGAGTCCATTACTGACTTTACCAATTTCCAGAGACATCTTCATTGAAGGGGCCTGCATAACACATATATTATCAGTGAAGGCAACTATGCTTTTAGTAGTTGAGCTAGTTAAAGAGTGAATTGATATGAGATTATACTTGAAGGAAGGTATGTACATGATTTTATGTAAAATGATACGAGGAAACAATGTCACATTTCAAATCTATGTTACTTTTACCTTATAGCCGTTTGGAAGGACTACTAACAAGGGATATGGTAGGGTCACAATATTAGTTAAGAGGGACAAGTTAAAAGTCATATGATTGGATGCTCCTGAATCTTATTGTAAGGCCCTGTAAAAATTTTGTGCTTGAAACCTAGTAGTCGTGGTGTCATGATCCGAATAAGGTGTTAGGAATGCGTAGAAAGCTCGTCGCGGTTCGGACCCTTGGTAGTGATTTAAGTTTCAAAAATTGAAAGAAATCAATTGTCCATAAAATGTCGATTCTGCGATCAGGAATGCGATCACAGATCTGCTATGCAGACCGAATTCCTACCGCGGAGCTTAACAGGATGTTTTCCAAAAATGGTGTTGAAAACGTGATCAAATATGCAATCGCAGAATAGAAATGCGGACCGTAGATCTATCGCATAATTTCTCGAGAATTTGTTTATGTCAAACCTGCGGTGCATTCTGCGACCGCAGAACACGAATGCGGACCGCATTCTTGTCGCATATCATAACACAACATGTGTAATTTTTGAGGCAATTCTACGGTCCATTATGCGGACCACATGTTGATTCTAAGATCGCAGATGCGACCGCAGAATTCACTCGGCCTAGATTTTTATAAATTTTTTACCCGATTCCTTCTTTAATAAAACACCTTCAACTTTCATTTTTCTCACATTTTCTTACCAAAACTAGAGAGAGGAAAGAGGGGTTCTAGAGAGAGAGAAGTATAACTATCTTCAAAGATCGTTCAAATCGTTTGGTCCGGAAGCTCCTAGGGCAAAGATTCGTCTTCCCCAAGCTTTACAAGGTAAAAAAACCTAAACATTTTTTTTGATTTTCAGTTTTAAAATGGGTAAAGAAAGAATTGCGTACAATAGCTTTTGGAAATAAAATGTTATACTCATGCATGTTATTTGAACTTGAATTTTAGTAAAAAAAAAGTGAGTAGGAGTAAGAGTCTGCAAGAACGAGGTTGGAAAAATAGGATAACTTGGGTAAGCATAAAGTAGGATGTTAAAGGAAGAAAACCCGACACCAGGTATGTATGGCTAACCTTGATTCTTGTAGAATCGCCCTTATATGTACAATTCGTTTGGTATGTGTTAATTTGAGAGATTGTGTGTAATTCTTTGATTTTGTTGTTGGGTATTCAAATGATGTTGAACTACGTGTGGTGTGGTATGGAATATGAATCGAAAGATAAAAAGGGAATTAGAATTGGTAAAGAACTGAGAACAATTGTTGTGATGGCATACATGGTTTCTTGTGGAAAGAGATGAAACACTTGAATTGTGGTAAATTGTTGAACATACTTGTATGGGTACTCTCGAATATGGAAACATTGTAGCTTGGCTGTGATATTAGTTTGAAAAGTATTTGAGAACATGAACCAATTTGTAAGTTGCTTATTTGCACTTGTTGTGATCTTGTGTAGTGCCTTGCTTGCTGTTTGTGATTGTTGTGATTAAAACTGTATGGTGGGATTGGGTTGCGCGCCGCAACACGATGTAATAAGGTGTGGGTTGTGGTGATAAGGGTGGCTGAGGTAATAAGGGTGGCCGAGGTAATAAGTATGGGAAGAGATCGAAATCGCCATTGAAATTGATTTGAAATCATAACTGTGAAATTGTGAAAGGAGACAGCAAGAGAGTTTGCAACCTGTGGGACACTGATATCCCCTTTGTTTGACTTGATTGTGTTTTATGTGATTGTTTTGTTGTTGCCTTCCTTGTTGATCTTTAATTTTGCTTTGTGCTGAGAACTAGTTGAAACGAGGTAAATGTGGAAACATGGTTGGCTGGCTTTATTAATTATTGGTGTAATTCATTGGTTGTCTTATCATCGTGATTTACTTGTTTAAATGGCTTGAGTTTACTTGAGACAAAGCTTGTCCATACATACCAGTACAATTCCGGTGTACTGACATCCCTTTTACCGGGGACGCTACATTCGTGTTATGATTGTGGGTGGATCAGTAGCAGGTACTTCAGCTCATCGGTAGTAGCATCCTTCATCTTCCACTGCCCGTTTTGGTGAGCCCCTTTCTTCCTCGGGGCCCTGCGTGGCTCATGCTACTTTTGTTTTAGACTTCATTTTGATTTTGTAAGGTATAGCCGGAGCCTTGTTACCGTCAAGTATTGTATCCCCTTTTGTATCCTAGAGGCTCCGTAGACAGTAAACTGTGGGACTATCACCTATGTATGTATATGTATATGTCGGGTGTTGTAAATTGTAACTTGTTAGTAATGTTAATAGTGTGGTTATGTTTGAAAAATGTGAAAGCAGTTATAATTGGTAAGATATTTGGTTTATGAGTAACAAACAACACAGGGGTAACGCGTGGGACACAAAGGCACCCAGGTCCGCTTGACTGGGGCTACTCGGTCAGGCGCCGGTCATGTCCCTCGTTTTGGGGCGTGACAAACTTGGTATCAGAGCCTAAGGTTTTAAAGTGTCCTAGGATGTCCCGGAGCCGTGTCTAGTAGCACCCTTCTTATCGGTGTGTTGTTGACTACATCTATAAGTTGGGGGCTGCACGGACATTTAGGAATTTACCCATTTCTTTGATATTCTATATCGTGCGGTAAAGTGCAAAGTGGAAATACTTATGTCTAATTCGTGCCTTGTTCCAAAATATTTAGAATATGGCGCCTAAGAAGAAGGCTAGACTCGGCCTTGGGGCCAATGCCAGCCCAAGTGGCTGCAAATCATTTACCCGTTGTCGTGGGCGAGAATGACCCACCAGTCCTAAATTTGGCTGGACCGTCTATTCCAAACCCAAGTGTCCCTGTTCCGGCTGCGGCAGAGGATGCCACCATCCCTCCTGCCAGTGTTCCTGACTCTGATACAGTTCCAGCTTCTGGTTCTGGTATCTTTAACGAGGATCTTAGAGAAGCCATCCACATGTTGACATAGTTAGTGGCCGCCCAGGCCTAGAGATCACATGATGCCCTTGCGTCCTCCAGCGGACAGGGAGATTCCTCTGGCTCTAGAATCCACCAGTTCCTGTGGTTGGCCCCTCCAGAATTCTCAGGAACAGACCTAGAGTCGGATCCACGGGACTTTATTGATGAGATATATAAGACCCTCAGAGTGATGAAGGCTACAGATATAGAGGGGGTAGAGTTGGCTTCATATAGGCTGAAGGGAGCGGCGCGTTCATGGTTTGAGATGTGGGAGGACCATCCCTCCGGCCAGATGGGATGAGTTCGTAGATGATTTCATGGACCACTTCTTGCCTGCCGAGATAATGGCCGCCCGTGCCACTGAGTTGAGGTCCTCAAACAGGGCAGTATGAGCGTTTGGGAGTACCACATGGAATTTGTGAGACTGTCCAAGTATGCTCCTCATCTAGTGTCGACCATGAATTCCCAGGTTCGACGGTTTGTTCAGGGCCTTAGCCCTTTGGTAGTGAATGAGGCCGCCACAATAGCTTTACAGTCAGATATGAACTATAGGAGGATCGTGTGGTTTGCTCAGGCCACAGAGGCTAGAAAGTTGAAGATTCATGTGGAGAGAGAGAGTAGCAGCAGGGACCGGTCAATGGGTCATTCAGGGAGATCACTTCCAGGGAGAGGGTCATCAGGGCCATCCCAGTCATATGCCCAGTCCCCAGCAAGTGCACCACCATCTGTGCACAGTCATCTGCTGGGTAATCATTCGAGACCAGGTTCAGACAGTAGGAGGTCTCGCCAGTTTGGTCATCCTGGGGTGAGATCCCAGTAGCAGGGGAGACCTACATGCCCCAAGTGTGGGAGATTTCATACAAAGACCTGCTACCTCGATATCCCGGTATGTTTCAGGTGCGGGGTAAGAGGTTACATTCAGCGGGACTACCGTGCACCCGGTTAGGGTATGGGTAGGGGATCTGCTCAGTCGTCTGGTTCTTCGTCTGCTGTATCCTCAGCGCATCCTACAGCTCCGGAAGGGCATGGTGCAGCTAGGGGTGGAGCTCATGGTAAGGGTGCACCTAGCCGATTCTATGCGTTGAGTGGCCGCCAGAATGCTGAGGCTTCTCTAGATGTTGCTATAGGTATCTTGCCTGTTCAGACTATTGATTGCTATGCTCTTATTGATCCGGGATCTTCCTTGTCTTATGTCACCCCGTTCATTGCTTCAAGTTTTGGGATAGAACCCGAACAACTTCATGAGTCATTCTCTGTATCGACTCTGGTTGGTGATTCTATTACAGCCTCACGAGTCTATAAGAATTGTATTGTTACGGTGAGTGGTCGTGTTACCACAGCCGATCTCATTGAACTTGGGATGGTAGATTTTGATGTAATTATGGGGATGGATTGGCTCTATTCGTGCTTTGCTAAGATTGACTGTCGAACGAGAGTCGTGAGGCTCGAGTTCCCTAACGAGCCAGTTATTGAATGGAGAGGAAATGGTGTGGTGTCAAGGTGTAGGTTTATTTCCTACCTTAAGGCTTCGAAGATGATTAGGAAGGGGTGTATCTATAATTTGGTCTGGGTAACGGACACTACCTCAGATGTGCCTACCCTCGATTCCGTGCCAATTGTGAATGAGTTTCCCGAGGTGTTTCCGGATGAGCTTCCAGGGATCCCGCCAGATAGAGAGATCAATTTTGGGATTGATGTACTGCCAGATACTCAGCCCATATCCATTCCACCATATAGAATAGCGCCAGCAGAGTTACGGGAATTAAAGGAGAAGCTGAGGGATTTACTAGAGAAAGGGTTCATACGACCGAGTATGTCGTCGTGGGGTGCTCTGGTTCTCTTTATCAGAAAGAAGGATGGGTCACTTCGAATGTGCATTGATTATCGACAGCTCAACAAAGTCACCATCAAGAATAAATATCCTTTGCCTCGGGTGGATTATTTGTTTGACCAATTGCAAGGAGCAAAGTTTTTCTTTAAAATTGACCTACGGTCCGGGTACCACCAGTTGAAAATCAGAGAACAGGATATTCCTAAGACCGCCTTCAGAACTCGTTATGGTCACTGATAATAGGTGAATTTGACTATATTTATTCCCTAAATAATCACACTTTATTGTTGAATTGATATTGTTTATGATGACAAAATGCTTTTATTAGTGTTTATTGGTGTGTTATAGGTACACATGAACCATTGGATACTAAAGGAGCTATTTTGGAGTCATAGGATGGTAAAAAGGCCAAGTAAAGGGTTGAAGTGAAGTTGGCATGAAAAATTGAAGAAGAGATTCCGGAACACTGTTCATCCGCGGTTCACTCGCGACCGTGGATGAACCGCGGAAAAGCATGCTCGCGAAACATTACAAGATTCAGAGGCCTTCTCTGTTCGCGGTTCGCTCGCGACTGCGAACGTACCACGGAAGATGCCGAAAATTTTAAGGCTAATTTTGTACAAACTCAATTTTTAAGACCTAAACCCTCTATATAAACCTAGATTTTTCCCAAGAGAGGCAAGCATTGTATTTTTCACTACTTTTACAAGAAAATTAGTAAGAGGGAACTTTCTCAACTTATTTCTTTCTTTTATATCAATTCTTTGATTATGAATTCAATTATTATTCTTATTCTTGTTTCTTTGATCATGAGTAGCTAATTCCTTTTCTAAGATTTGGATGGAATCTATTTGGTGATGAACTTCTCGTTTATGTGATTACAAATTGTTAGCTAGATTTCTATTTGTTCAACTTCGTTCTTGTTGTAGTTAATTGGTAGAGCTCCCGTTTAGCTGTGCCTATTTAGTGTGCATAACTTGGAAAAGAGTGCATATTTAGGTATATTATTAAACAACACCACACCTAGGTTATTAGAGGAATCTATAACTTTAGGCGTAAAGACGGCATTAGGAATAACGAAGTCTTGGGTGCAATCTTAAGTGAACGATTCAAATGAAAGCTAGTTAGGGTAGCTCGGGAGAGTGCACTAGTAAATTATTATAGTTGCTCGGGAGAGAATTACGGTAAAAATAGCGTTCATGATTGATAGAATATATTGACAATTTGTATGAGCATAAACAGAAGAGATTCCATCAATAGGGAAAATCAATACCTTAGTATTTCTCCATATTATTTACCCAATATTCAATTCTTTATTTTAAGTCTTTAATTCTTGCAAAAGTTAGTTGTTAGAAAATACTCACAAAAATATATTCAAAGTTTGGGAACTTGCTTCATAAGTGTTCTTGGGTTGTGAAAGTTGTAGTTGGTAGGTTAATTCTCTGTGGGATCGATTCTGGACTTATTTGACCAGGTTATATTAACTACGACCATTGTTTGGACGTGAATCAAATTTTGGCGCCGTTGCCGGGGAATTAACGAAATTATCTATTGCCATTGACAGAACTACAAGATTCTTGTGTAGTCAGGTTCTTTCTACACTTTACAATGAAATTTTTGACGGTTGTTAAATTGGGTACTCAGGTGCATGCTTAGAAAATCTACAAGGACTGGAGAGCTAATTGAAAGACTCACAGACCCCGAGCAAACTTTCCAGGGACGTAAGAGGGCAATCAAACAAATTCAGCAATCTCAGAAACCAATCAAACTAGATTTCGATATGGGTGACATAAACAAACCAAACCAGCAAGTTGGGTTAAACATGCAAGAGGCGTAGGAGGTGCAAGAAGGTGCACTATTTGACTGGGCACAACCCACAGCGGATAATTTGGCAACTGCCATCGTTGTGCCAGCGATTCAAGCTGAGTCTTTCCAGATTACTAACAACATGCTACACTTGTTGAAAAATAAGGGATTATTCTTTGGGTCTCTAGTTGAAGATCCACAACAGCACCTGAAGAACTTTCTCTCAATATGCAAGACATAGAAGGCAGTCGAATGTGACACCGGAAGCCATCAGACTATTGCTATTTCCGTTCTCAGTTATAGGGTCTGCGCAGGTATGGTTAAACTCACTCCCCATAAACTCTATTACAACTTGGGATGAGTTGGTCAAGCAATTCCACAACAAGTTTTATCCACCTAAAAAGACAGCTGAGCAAATTGATGAGATTGTGAGCTTCAAGCAGAAACCAATGGAGACATTACATGAAACTTGGGGCAGATTCAAAGGTATGCCTGTTATGTGCCCTCACTATGGGATTCCTGAACAGATGTTGGGTCAAAGGTTCTACACGGGGCTTTAGAATAATATGAAGAATATTGTAGATGCTTCAGAAGGTGGGTCTTTTTTGAGCAAGACTTTTAGAGAGGGCCAAAATTTGCTAGACAAGATGGCTCAAAACTCTGGGTGGACGACCAGGACTGCTCATATCACTCCAGTGGTACACTCTATACCTCTGAATCTATCCAACACTATGTAGGAGAACATGGCAACCTTATTGACACAAATGAGCATCCTGACAAAGAAGGTGGAAGAATCTGGGGGTCAAGCAGCAGGTTCACATTGTAGACACTACCAATGGTGGTTTATGCCTATCTTGCATTAGCCAACCCATAGGTAATCCATGGGCTGCAGACCAAGAACATCATCACCAGCATGAAGATATGAACTATGTAGCAAATTATGGAGGGCAGCGACAGGGTAACCAGAGTTGGGGTCAGCAGGCTCCGCAGCAGTACAGGCCTCCTCAACTACAGTATAATGCAGCAGGTATGAGGCCACCAAACAACATGGCTCCATATCCTAGACCTTAGAATTTCAGCAATCAGCAGCAGGGATATCATCCACCTCCACCACAGCATGGGGGTAGCCATGACGATGGGTTCGCAAGGTTGGAAGCTATGATGCAGCAGGTAATTGGGTCAAATGCCAAAACTAATGAAAGGATGGATGCACATGACGCAGCTATCAAGAATATGGAAGTGCAGATAGGCCAGATTGCTATGTCACTTAACAATCGTCTTCAAGGGACATTGCCTGCAGACACACAAACAAACCCGAAAGATCAAGTCCCAAAGCAGCTGATGGCAGTTAATCTGAGAAGTGGTAGAGATCTTGATGCTGAGCAGGAAAGAGAGAGAAGCAACGCACAGACTGAGACACTCACTCCAGTGCCCATTGAACTGGATGAGTCTGCTGGGTTAATAGAAGATATAGTCCAGCCAGTAGCTGAAAATAAAGATGTGCAGCAAGGAACGGAGAAAGTAGCTGAATAGGTAGAGCAGCAGGTTGAAGAGAAAGTGATAGAAAAAGAAAAGTCCCAAGTGATTGGGAAGAAGATGCCTCCACCACCATTCCCCCAAAGGTTGGCCAAGCACCAGAAAGAAGAGCAATACAAAAAGTTCTTTGATATGCTCAAGAAAATCGAGGTAAACATTCCTTTAATTGAAGCTTTGAAAGAAATGCATGCGTGCTAAGATGATGAAAGACTTGATGTTGCGGAAATTTGATTTCCAAGACTTGGCCACCATGACTCTTACTCAGACTTGTAGTGCAGTGGTTTCTAGACCCATTGCTGAGAAGCTATCTGACCTAGGTAGCTTCACCATTCCATGCACTATAGGAAACTTTGCCTTTGCAAAGGCATTGTATGATTTGGGGGCAAGTATTAATCTTATGCCCTTGGTGATTTATAAGAGGCTAGTCATTGGGAGAGCCAGGCCTACCTCCATGTTATTACAGCTTGCTGATAGGAAGGTTAAGCGTCCATTTGGTATATTAGATGATGTGCTCATCCAGGTGGGGAAGTTTGTGTTTCCCACTGATTTTGTGATTCTTGACTGCAAGGTGGACGAGGAAATTCCTATAATCTTAGGAATACCATTCCTAGCCACCGGGAGAGCATTTATTGATTATGAGACTGGGGAACTTAAGATGAGGTTGAACGATGAGGAGATCATATTCAATGTGCAAAAATCCATGAGGCGCCCTAGTGAGTTTGCAAATTGCTCTCTTATTGATGCGGTTGATGTGATCGTGGAGACAGGCTATTTAGAATTGACCACTGAAGATCCACTTCAAGCATGCCTAATGAACTTAGTAGAGGTAAATGGTGAAAGTCTAGCAGAATGGGTGCTATCTCTGGAAGGCAAGGGGTTTTGGGAGAGAGAGATGGAATTCGAGCCTCTACATCTAGAGAAAAGAGAGACCCCTCCTGCAAAGCCATCCATAGAAGATCCACCAAAGCTGGAGCTCAAACCACTACCATCTCATCTCAGGTATGAATTTCTAGGTCCTAACTCCACTTTACCTGTTATTATCTCATTTAGTTTGTTAGATGTGCAGGCTCAAAAGCTTATACAGGTACTGAAAGAATGCAAGACTGCCATTGGGTGGACCATGGCAGACATAAAGGGGATCAGCCCCGCATACTGCATGCATAAGATTCTCCTGGAAGAGGGGCACAAACCTTCGAGGGAACATCAAAGAAGGCCGAACCCAAACATGAAGGAAGTGGTGAAGAAATAGGTAATAAAGTGGCTAGATGCGGGAATCATTTTCCCAATCTCTGATATTAGCTGGGTTAGCCTAGTTCAATGTGTGACAAAGAAAGGTGGTATGATGGTGGTGAAAAACGAGAATAACGAATTGATCTCAACAAGAACCGTCATCGGGTGGAGAATATGCATGGACTACAGGAAGCTGAATCTAGCCACCCGCAAGGACCACTTCCCACTTCCCTTCATTGATCAGATGCTTGACAAGGTGGCAGGGAGGTCACACTTTTGCTTCTTGGATGGGTACTCGGGGTACAATCAAATCTCCATAACCCCCGAGGATAGAGAGAAGACATCCTTCACATACCCATATGGCATTTTTGCCTTTAGGAGGATGCTATTCGGACTATGCAATGAACCTGCCACATTCCAAAGGTGCATGATGGCTAATTTCACCGACATGGTGGAAGACATTATGGAGGTGTTCATGGATAATTTCTCAGTGGTAGGGAATTCATTCGATGAATGCCTTGTCAATCTGACAAGAGTGCTAAAACGGTGCATGGAGACAAACTTAATGCTAAAGTGGGAGAAGTGCCATTTTATGGTACAAGAAGGTATAGTATTGGGGCACCGAGTTTCGAACAAAGGTATTGAGGTAGACCGAGCTAAAGTAGATGTCATTGCAAAGTTGCCTCCACCAACATCCGTCAAGGCCATTAGAAGCTTTCTTGGACATGTCGGTTTTTACCGGAGGTTCATTAAAGACTTCTCCAAAATCTCAAACCCTCTCTGTAAGTTACTTGAAAAAGATCACCCCTTTGTTTTTTTGATGAATGCGGGATTGCTTTTGAGGAGCTGAAGAAGAGGTTGGTCACAGCACCTATCATCATTGCCCCCGACTAGGAGAAACCATTTGAGCTAATGTGTGATGCAAGGGATTATCCAGTGGGGGCAGTGCTTGGCCAAAGGAAAGACAAGCTGATGCATCCAATCTACTATACTAGTAGAACATTGAGTGGAGCAGAGCTGAACTACATAGTGATGGAAAAGAAGATGCTGGCGATAGTGTTCGCGTTCGACAAATTCAGGTCCTATCTCATAGGATCCAAGGTAATTGTATACACTGACCATGCAACTTTAAGGTACTTAATTGATATAAAGGACTCTAAGCCGCGCCTAATTCGTTGGTTGTTGCTTCTACAAGAGTTCGACCTTGAAATACATGATAGAAAAGGCACCGAAAATCAAGTCGCTGATCATTTGTCACGACTTGAAGGAGCTGAAATTATCAAAGAGAGTGGAGAAATTCTAGAAACCTTTCCAGACGAGAAGTTGCTCACCACCACTCTCCTTGAAACGCCATGGAATGCAGATTATGCAAACTACCTGGCCAGCGGTATTGTTCCTCACGACCTATCATCGATCCAGAGGAAAAGATTTTTTCGTGAAAGCCAGCTTTATTATTGGGATGAACCCTACTTGTTTAGGATATGTCTCGATAACATGATCCGAAGATGCATCCCCGAGATCAAACAATCTTCTATTTTGTAGTCGTGTCATGCTTCAGCATATGGTGGTCACTTTGGAGGAGTGCGAACAGCCGCCAAGATACTTGAGGCCGGTTTCTATTGGCCAATGGTGTTTAAAGATGCACACTTGTGGGTGAAAGGTTGCTACAAATGTCAATGCACCAGGAACATCTCCCGGCGTCACGAGATGCCAATGAACCCAATTCAACAAGTGGAAGTGTTTGACGTCTGGGGAATAGACTTCATGGGGCCCTTTGTCAGCTCATAAGGCAATAAGTATATACTTGTTACGGTAGCCTATGTGTCCAAATGGGTGGAAGCTGTAGCATTACCCACCAATGATGCGAAGGTGGTGGTGGGATTTCTGAAAAAGAATATTTCACCCGTTTCGGGACTCCAAGGGCAATGATCAGTGATGGGGGTACACACTTTTGCAACTGGGCATTCGAGAAATTGTTGGCCTAATATGATGTGAAACACCGGGTTGCTACTCCATATCACCCGCAGACCAGCGGGCAAGTTGAGGTCTCCAACAAGGAGATAAAGAGTGTATTAACAAAAACAATGAACGCCACGAGGACTGACTGGTCCAGGAAGCTCGATGATGCATTATGTTCATATATGACAGCATTCAAGACACCAATCAGCATGTCACCATACAAATTGGTGTTTGGGAAAGCTTGTCATCTACCTATGGAACTAGAGCACAAAGCATTGGTGGGCACTGAAACAATTAAATCTCATCTGGGATGAAGCGGGGAAATCTAGAATGACAGGGTTGCACGGGTTGGAAGAATTCCGGTATCTGGCCTTCGAGAGCACAAGACTATACAAAGAACGGATGAAGCGGATTCATGACCAGAACATCATAGAGCGTAACTTTAAAACCGGGGACAAGGTACTTTTATATAACTCAAGACTACGGTTGTTCCCGGGTAAATTAAAATCAAGGTGGTCAGGCCCTTTTCGGGTAATTGAGGCATTAGACTCGGGCACTGTGGAAATTCAAACTATTGATGGTTCACGCACATTCAAAGTAAATGGACAGCGGTTGAAACTTTATGTTGGCATGGATGACATCGAGGACAAGGTGGAACTACGGTTAGAGGAACCTCAAAGGTCTAGCGAGCCTTGAAATGCGCTAAGTTGAGTCGTGCCGCGACGTTAAATCAGGCGCTACGTGGGGGGCAACCCACAAACTTGTTGTAAGTATACTCATTATAGTTAGTCTATATAAAAAATAAAAAAAATAAAAAACTAATTTTGCCTGCCAGGCGAAAAAAATTCATAGAGGGGTATTTTTCGCGATTCATCTGCGGTCGCAGACGTACCACGGAAAAACACCCCCTCTGAATCTCGCCTATTCGCGGTCCATTCGCGATCGCGGACGAACCACGAACGACCGCGGTCAGCTCCGCGGCAGACAGAAATACAAAACAAAATATTTTTTATTTTTTTAATCCCTCCCCCTTCTTTTAATAACCCTAAAATCATAAACTCCCCCTTATTTCACCCAAAACAGCCGCCACCCATCCCCATTCCCCCTCTCTCTCTCTCTAAAATTCTCTCTTCCTTCTCTCTACCATCTCTCTTCAACTTTTCTCCCAACAACACCTCTACATCAATCTTCTTCTTCTCCAACACTTCATAGTAAGTTTCTTCTTTGTTCTTCTTTCTTTTTTTATCTTTTTCTCTCTAATTTTGATCATTAGTTTGGTAGAATTAATTAGTTTACATTATTCTAGTTTATTTATAGAATTTTACAATACATGCTAGTGGTAGTAGATTTTATAGATATTAATTTGTTGTGTAGTATAGTTCTAGTATGATTATTGTTGGTTTTGGTGGTATTGGTGGTATTGTTGGTATTGTTGGCATTGTTGGAATTGTTGATATTGTTGATATTGTTGGGTCTCCAATATAGTTAATTATGTTAATTTTGTTGTTTTGGAGACCCAATATAATGGGTGATATAGTTGGTGATTTGGTTAGCCATTATGGGCAATTGTATGTTGTAGTTTTGGGATATTGAATTTTAAGGGAGATATTACCCAACTTGTTAGTTGTTTGTTGTTGTATAAAATTGGAGATGGTGTAGGTTTAATCAGGTCATGTTAGATTGCCAAAAGAAATAAGTGTGGGGTGCTTGAGGTGACTTGGTGAAATTTGTTAGATAACTGATTAATTGTAGGAGTTATGGGATGATAGCACTAAAGAGAATATTGTAGTAGTCCACGGATGGTGAAGTCTGAGTAGCCAACCGATGTTCTAACATTATGGAAATTTTTTTTGTTGTTTCTCTTTTGTGCAGGATTATGGCTCCTTAAAGATCACGGCATGCAGCTAGCTCGTCTAGGCAATCGACCTATAACGAGTCTAGATTCAGATGCGAGGAGGCAGAAGCTGACTTCCATGCCAAGGCTACTAAAGCTTGGCTCTAGGAAATTGAAGTTGACAGGTTAGCCATTCGGTCCGAAAAGCCCTAGATATATGATGAAATCCGCCGCCGCAAAATGGAGTTCTTGTTCGACGCACCAGCCCTCGTGAACAATATGCTAGTTAGGGAGTTTTATGTTAATGCTCCCTATGGGATGTCCAGAGAAGTATTCGTCCGAGGAAAGTACGTCTACGCTCATGTACACTCTATTAGGCAGGCTCTTAGACTGCCAAATTTTACTAGTGACATGGACTACTACCACGATAGGCCTGGTGTCACCTGGGACACCTTAATTGAGGCCTTATATGTTGATGGTATCCCAGTCTGGACAAGAAACAAAACACTCCATTTTAACTGTCTCACCCATACTGCTAAATGCTGGTTCACAATCATATGTAACTGGCTCTTGCCCTCAAGCAACACCACTGATGTGAACTTTAATAGGGCACTACTAACATGGTGTTTTATCACCCAGCAGGACGTGGACATCGCCCGCCTGATTAGTGACGAGATGGTGCTGAGGGGATCCATCAAAGCCAAGGGTTTCTATTACCCATCTCTCGTCACTACTTTGTATCTCGACCATCGGACTCTGGTCCTTGCCACGGATGGTGATTTCCCTCCAAAAGCTCCATTCAGAGCTTCACAAATCAGGGTGGGCCGAGACAATGACCCAATTGACTTGGATGTTGAGGTTGACCCTGCGCCGGTTGCCCGGGCCAAGCATTTTACTGACTCGGCCGGACCTCCTAGGCACGCTCATCATGGAGCGGTCATGTCTAGGTCCGAGTCTACTAGACCTATACTTAGGTCTATGGAGGAGGAGGTTGCGGACTTACGCACCTCCGTAGATGGTTTACACACGCGCTTAGACGCGATGTCACAGAGGCAAGCTCGGTCGGAAAATAGATTCAGGGCATGGTTCCGAGCATTGGGTCGAGCATGTCACGTCAACCCCTCTACCGTCTCCGACTCTGAGTCAGTCATAAGTAAGTTTTCTCGCCCTTCTTAGCTATATTTGTATTATTATGTCATGAGGACATGACATGAATTTAAGTGTAGGGTGGGAAACTTATCTTGTATATGTTGTACATAGTAGTTGTAGTTGTAAATAATTTTAGCTGGCTTGGCCCGATGATGGACACTTGGTGACGGGTTTCTTAAGGGTCTAAGTCGGAATAAAAACACAAAAAAAAAATTAATTTTTTTTTGAAAAATCCAAAAATATGAGTAGAGGGCTCTTCCTGATGACGGACTATTTAGGACAAGTACTCTTGAGGGAAGTAGTCCATGTAAGAATTTTTTCTTTCTTTTATTCATTTTCTAGGTAGTGTATCACCTCCCCCGTGATTTTTCTTTTGACCACGGTTCTTTTCCAAGGGTTTTTATTGAACCGGATTAGGTAGATTTTCTTTTTTTAGGATTAGAGGGCAAAAGGTTAACATGTAACCCCAAGTATGCACATTATCAAAACTTAATTGAACTTGAGAATGTATTATCTTTGCTTGACTGTAGATTCTAGGATATGCCTTAAATTGCACAATACAGGTTGCTTGAACATTAATAAGACTTTGTAGATGAACCGGATTATAAATGAGTTGCATGCTATGTGTATGTGAGATGTTACTTACATTATATGTTTTACATGATACCTAGAACTTGCCATGTATGTTTGCAAAGCGAATAGAAGTTGTTTGGTTGTAGAGAGGATAGAGGCATTTCTTTGTGTAACCCCATAAAACAATAGACATGAATTCACCCGTACAATAATATCCTAGTTAACCCCTTTGAGCTTAAAGCCTATTCTTTGATAACCCTTGAATGTTCATAAAAAATCGGAATCATATATTGTTACCTCATAGAAGCACCTGTGTTGTAATGAATATGCAAAAGTCTAAGTGTGGGGTGAAGGGAAATTGAAAAAAGGAAAATCAAGAATGAATTGTGGAAAATGGTGAACTGGCAAAATAATGTAAATGCGTTGCAAAGCAATGATATAAAAAAATGAGAAAGAGTGCTATATCAATGTATATATGTAAATTAGAAAGGCCAGTTACACCAACAAAAGAAAATTGGGGGATTAAAAGCAAATAAAGGTAAAGAAATGTTTAGGGGAGACATAAGGAAGAAAACAAAAAGGGAAGATGTGAAAAAGAAAGAAAAGTGCTTAGGGAGGTTAGCCACTATAACCAAAAGTATCATACCCGTCCCTTAGCCAACACTACAACCCTTAAAGACCTCTTGATCTATGAATGAATAACTCGATTAGTGGAGTATTACACTAGGGGCAAGCGTATGGTGTGTCTGTATGCATATGAATGTTCTTTGTTGAGAGTGAGTGAATTTTTCCTATATCTATAAGTTCCATGTTCTAAATTGTTTATGTGTGGGAACGTCTCTCAATAAATTGTGTGAGGGCATGTAACTCAAGAGGAAAACGGTAAATTTGCAAGTCTGTGATAATAACTAGAGTAAGCAATAATGTGTTGGCATGTAAGTTTACGGTTAGGTGAGGATTGTGCATGTCTTCAGTTAATCATGAAAGATAGCTTTGTGGCATATTTTGGGGGAGACATTAACAAAATTGGCCGAAAATGTGATTAAGGTTGCTCGAGGACGAGCAAAGGTTTAAGTGTGGGGTATTGATAATAGGTGAAATTGACTATATTTATGCCCTAAATAATCACACTTTATTGTTGAATTCATATTGTTTATGATGACAAAATGCTTTTATTAGTGTTTATTGGTGTGTTATAGGTACACATGAACCATTGGATACTAAAGGAGCTATTTTGGAGTCATAGGATGGTAAAAAGTCCAGGTAAAGAGTTGAAGTGAAGTTGGCATGAAAAATAGAAGAAGAGATTCCAGAACTCTGTTCATCCGCAGTTCACTCGCGACCGCGGATGAACCGCGGAAAAACATGCTCGCGGAACATTACAAGATTCAGAAGCCTTCTCTGTTCGCGGTTCGCTCGCGACCGTGAATAAACCACGGAAGATGACGAAAAGTTTAAGGCTAATTTTGTACAAACTCAATTTTTAAGCCCTAAACCCTCTATATAAACCTAGATTTCTCCCAAGAGAGGCAAGCATTGTATTTTTCACTACTTTTGCAAGATAATTAGTAAGGGAGAACTCTCTCAACTTATTTTTTCTTTTATATCAATTCTTTGATTATGAATTCAATTATTATTCTTATTCTTGTTTCTTTGATCATGAGTAGCTAATTCCTTTTCTAAGGTTTTGATGGAACCTGTTGGGTGATGAACTTCTCGTTTATGTGATTACAAATTGTTAGCTAGATTTCTATTTGTTCAACTTCATTCTTGTTGTAGTTAATTGGTAGAGCTCCCGATTAGCTGTGCTTATTTAGTGTGCATAACTTGGAAAAGAGTGCATATTTAGGTATATTATTGAACAACACCACACCTAGGTTATTGGAGGAATCTATAACTTTAGGCGTAAAGAGATGATTAGGAATAACGAAGTCTTGGGTGCAATCTTCAGTGAACTATTCAAATTAAAGCTAGCTAGGGTAGCTCGGGAGAGAATTACGGTAAAAATAGCGTTCATGATTGATAGAATATATTGACAATTTGTATGAGCATAAACATAAGGGATTCCATCAATAGGGGAAATCAATACCTTAGTCTTTCTCCATATTATTTACCCAATATTCAATTCTTTATTTTAAGTCTTTAATTCTTGCAAAAGTTAGTTGTTAGAAAATACTCACAAAAATATATTCAAAGTTTGGGAACTTGCTTCAGAAGTGTTCTTGGGTTGTGAAAGTTGCAGTTGGTAGGTTAATTCTCTCTGGGATCGATTCTGGACTTATTTGACCAGGTTATATTGACTATGACCGTTGTTTGGACGTGAATCAGTCACTTTGAGTTTTTGGTCATGTCTTTTGGGCTAACCAATGCCTACCAGCTTTCATGGCCCTTATGAATCGGGTTTTCAAGCCATTCCTAGATTTCTTTGTGATTGTATTCATTGACGACATCTTCATTTACTCTCGGAGCTGGGAGGATCATGCCATTCACCTTAGAGCAGCATTGCAGACCCTTCATCAGCACCAATTGTACGCCAAGTTCTCAAAATGTGAATTTTGGTTGGAGTCTGTAGCCTTTCTAGGACATGTTATTTCTAGTAAAGGGAATCAGGTGGATCCTTGAAAGATTTCGGCAGTGAAAGATTGGCCTAGACCCACGACCCCGACAGAGATTCGTAGCTTTTGGGTCTGCATGGTACTATCAGAGGTTTGTGGAGGGATCCTCAACCCTTGCCTCCCCGTTGACTAACTTGACGCAAAAGGCAGTTAAGTTCCAGTGGTCCGACGCATGTGAGAAATTTTTTCAAGAATTGAAGTCGAGGTTGACCTCGGTACCAGTATTGGCCTAGCCAGAAGGCACAGAGGGATTTGTGGTTTATTGCGATGCCTCCAGGATCAGTTTGGGGTGTGTATTGATGCAGCGCGGAAAAGTCATAGCTTATGCTTCCAGGCAACTCAAGAATCATGAGAAGAATTATCCGACGCATGATTTGGAGCTCGCTACAGTTGTGTTTGCTTTGAAAATATGGTGGCACTATCATTATGGAGTTCATGTAGATGTGTTTTTAGACCACACGAGCCTCCAATATTTGTTCAAACAGAAGGAGCTGAATCTGAGGCAGCGGCGGTGGTTAGAACTGCTCAAAAACTATGATATGAACATATTGTACCATCCAGGGAAGGCAAATGTGATGGCCGACGCTCTTAGCCAAAAATCCATGGGTAGTCTGGCTCATTTGGGTGTGGATCAGAGACCCCTGGATCGGGAGGTTTACCAATTGGCCAGTTTGGGGGTTCGCTTCTTGGCGTCAGACGAGGGGAATGTCATGGTGCATAATAGAGCAGAATCGTCATTGGTTGCGAAAATCAAGGAAAAGAAATTTATGGATCCAACATTGGATTGGGTGAAGGAAGCAGTTATGAATAACAAGACCTCACATTTGTAGTCTGTAGCAAGGATGGTGTATTGCAGTGTCAAGGTAGGCTATGTGTCCCGGACGTGGACGAGCTTCGGAAAAGAGTGATGGCAAAGGCTCATGTTTCCAGGTATTCTATGCACCCAGGTTCCAAGAAAATGTATCATGATCTCAAGGAGATTTAGTGGTGGAACGGTATGAAAAGGGATGTGGCGAACTTTGTATCTAAGTGTCTGAATTGTGAGCAAGTGAAGGCCGAGCATCAGCGACCCGGTGGATTAACTCAGCTTATAGAAATACCAAGGTGGAAATGGGAGATGATCAATATGAATTTCGTGGTGGGGTTACCTCGCACTCAGCATAAGTTTGACTCGATACGGGTGATAGTGGATCGACTCACCAAATCAGCTCACTTCCTGCCAGTCAAATCCAGTGATACTGCGGAGCAATATGCTAAGTTGTACATCAAGGAAATAGTTAGGCTTCATGGAACTCCACTTTCTATTATTTCGAATGGCGGGGCTCAGTTCACAGCTAATTTTTGGAAGAAGTTTCAGCAAGGTTTGGGAACTCAGGTGAATCTCATCATAGCCTTCCATCCGCAGACCGACGGTCAGGCCGAGCGGACTATTCGGATGCTTGAAGATATGTTGCGGGCTTGTGTTTTGAATTTCAAAGGTAATTGGGATGAACACTTACCACTGATAGAATTTGCTTATAATAACAGCTTTCATGCTAGCATTCAGATGGCCCCATTTGAGGCATTGTACGGGAGAAGGTGTAGATCGCCAATTGGATGGTTTGAGGTAGGTGAAGCAGAATTGCTAGGGCCAGATCTGGTGTACCAAGCTATGGAAAAAGTTAAGGTTATTCAGGAAAGGATGAAAACTGCACAGAGTCTCCAAAAATCCTATGCAGATGTTCGCCGAAGAGATTTGGAGTTTCAAGTCGATGACTGGGTGTTCTTGAGGGTATCTCCTATGAAGGGAGTCATGCGATTTGGAAAGAAAGGGAAATTGAGTCTTAGGTATTTTGGGCCATATCGAATGGTTCAAAGGATTGGGCAAGTTGCTTATAGGCTAGAGTTGCCTCCTGAAATGTTATCAGTGCACCCGGTGTTCCATGTGTCCATGTTGAAGAAAGTAATTGGAGATTCATACACCATCATTCTGGTCGAGGCTATTGAGGTTAATGAAGATTTGTCATATGAAGAAGTTCCAGTTGCCATCCTTGATAGGCAAGTTCGTAAGTTGAGAAATAAGGAGGTTGCCTTGTCAAAGTATTCTGGCGAAGTCAGCAAGTTGAGGAGGCCACATGGGAAGCAGAAAAAGAGATGAAAGAAAAGCCCCATTTGTTTGATCAAGCTTAGGAGAAATTAGGCGATCCCTCTACTTTTAATAAATATCGTCTTGTCCAAGTTGTTTCCTTCTTAGTGTTAGTAAAGTTTCTTTCATTTTCACAAAAAAGTTATATGTGTTGTTACCTTGGGTCACTTGAACCTTCTATGATAAATGAAAAACTTATAAAGACTCAGGTGTTAAATAAACAACTAATAGTAAGTGTAGATAGATAATTGTTTGTTTATGTGTATGTGGTGTATCGAAACGGTTAAATAAGGTAAGGACCCATTGAAAGTGACTAGTATATGTGAAAATGTAACAATGTGATAGAATATGTGCAATCATTGAGGTAAGAAAGTATGTACAAGCTGTGGAAAGTGTTGTAATTGTGTATTGTTGTTTGGTAATGTGTTTCGGGGGCTCCCTGACAGGTGGATATGTCCATAATACAAAGGAAACTCTGGCGAAATTTATCTAAAATATAGGAGTTAGTAAAAATTTTGACAATTTGCATATCATGTCTTTCAAAACCAACTGATTTTCAAAATCCTCATTCGAGGACAAATGATCTTAAGGGGGGGGGGGATGTAAGGCCCCGTAAAATTTTTGTGCTTGAAACCTAGTAGCCATGGTGTCATGGTCCGAATAAGGTGTTAGGAAGATCGTCGCGGTTCGGACCCTTGGTAGTGATTTAAGTTTCAAAAATTGAAAGAAATCAATTTTGCAGAAAATGTCGATTCTGCGGTTAGGAATGCGATCGCAGATCTGCTATATGGACCGCATTCCTACCGTAGAGCTTAACAGAATGTTTTCCAAAAATAGTGTTGAAAATGCGGTCAAATATGCGATCGCATAATGGAAATACGGACCGCAGATCTATCGCATAATTTCTTGAGAATTTTTGAATGTCAAATCTGCGGTATATTCTGCGACCGCAGAACATGAATGCGGACCGCATTGTCGTCGCATATCGTAACAGAACATGTGCAATTTTTGAGGCAATTCTGCGGTCCACTATGCGGACCGCATGTTGATTCTGCGATCGCAGATGCGACCGCAGAATTGACTCGGCCCAGATTTTTATAAATTTTTGACCCGATCACTTCTTTATTAAAACACCTTCAACCTTCATTTTTCTCACATTTTCTTACCAAAACTAGAGAGAGGAAATAGGGGTTCTAGAGAGAGAAGTATAACTTTCTTCAAAGATCGTTCAAATCGTTTGGTCAGAAAGATCCAAGGGCAAAGATTTATCTTCCCCAATTTTTACAAGGTAAAAAACCTAACCATTTTCTTTGATTTTCAGTTTTAAAATGGGTAAAGAAAGAATTGAATACAAAAGCTTTTGGAAATAAAATGTTATACTCATGCATGTTATTTGAACTTGAATTTTAGTAAAAAAAAGTGAGTAGGAGTAAGAGTCTATAAGAACGAGATTGGCAAAATAGGATAACTTGGGTACGCATAAAGTAGGAGGTTAAAGGAAGAAAACCCGACACCAGGTATGTATGGCTAACTTTGATTCTTGTAGAATCACCCTTATGTATGCAATTCGTTTGGTATGTGTTAGTTTGAGAGATTGTGTGTAATTATTTGATTTTGTTGTTGGGTATTCAATTGATGTTGAACTACGTGTGGTGTGGTATAGAATATGAATCGAAAGATAAAAAGGGAATTAGAATTGGTAAAGAACTGAGAACAATTGTTGTGATGGCATACATGGTTTCTTGTGGAAAGAGATGAAACACTTGAATTGTGGTAAATTGTTGAACATACTTGTATGGGTACTCTCGAATATGGAAATATTGTAGCTTGGCTGTGATATTAGTTTGAAAAGTATTTGAGAACATGAACCAATTTGTAAGTTGCTTATTTGCACTTGTTGTGATCTTGTGTAGTGCCTTGCTTGCTGTTTGTGATTGTTGTGATTAAAACTGTATGGTGGGATCGGGTTGCGCGCCGCAACACGATGTAATAAGGTGTGGGTTGGGGTGATAAGGGTGGCTGAGGTAATAAGGGTGGCCGAGGTAATAAGTATGGAAAGAGATCGAAATCGCCATTGAAATTGATTTGAAATCATAACTGTGAAATTGTGAAAGGAGACAGCAGAAGAGTTTGCAACATGTGGGACACTGATATCCCCTTTGTTTGACTTGATTGTGTTTTACGTGATTGTTTTGTTGTTGCCTTCCTTGTTGATCTTTAATTTTGCTTTGGGCTGAGAACTAGTTGAAACGAGGTAAATGTGGAAACATGGTTGGCTGGCTTTATTAATTCTTGGTGTAATTCATTGGTTGTCTTATCATCGTGATTTACTTGTTTAAATGGCTTGAGTTTACTTGAGACAAAGCTTGTCCATACATACCAGTACAATTCCGGTGTACTGACATCCCTTTTACCGGGGACGCTACATTCGTGTTATGATTGTGGGTGGATCAGTAGCAGGTACTTCAGCTCATCGGTAGTAGCATCCTTCATCTTCCACTGCCCGTTTTGGTGAGCCCCTTTCTTCCTCGGGGCCCTGCGTGGCTCATGCTACTTTTGTTTTAGACTTCATTTTGATTTTGTAGGGTATAGCCGGAGCCTTATTACCGTCAAGTATTGTATCACCTTTTGTATCCTAGAGGCTCCGTAGACAGTAAACTGTGGGACTATGGCCTATGTATGTATATGTATATGTCGGGCGCTGTAAATTGTAACTTGTTAGTAATGTTAATAGTGTGGTTATGTTTGAAAAATGTGAAATCAGTTATAATTGGTAAGATATTTGGTTTATGAGTAACAAACAACACAAGGGTAACACGTGGGAAACAAAGGCACCCAGGTCCGCTTGAGTGGGGCTACCCGGTCAGGCGCCGGTCATGTCCCTCGTTTTGGGGCGTGACACTTATTTCCTGGAGTTTGCCCTATTTTTGAAGCACTCACATGACAATTTTGTAAAATCAATAGAGGAGGTACAAACTATTATACCTGCGAAGTTTACACCACCATTTGTATGACTCGCAAAATTTGAACTTTCTCCTCTTGTTCCAATTTGGAAATGCTGCAACAAGCTCAGGATCTGCCCATATTGTTTCTTAGATATGTTGATTTGTCCCCCCTCATTTCCATCTTCTAATTCACTTTTTCCTGTAGGCATTGCTTCAGAGGGGTTGCTTTGTACACTGGCCACTATTTTTCTACCCTTGTTGAACCTATCAGTTTGACTCAAGTTTTGTCCTCTATTTGGATTTTGAGTGTATAAGTTCCCAAAGTTTTATCGGTATCCATGTAGTTTATAGCATTTGTCATTGGCATGTCCCAACTTCTTCCAGTAGTCGCAGAATGGGCGAGGCATATTCCCTTCTGTTGCATTGTTATTGGCAGCATAATTGGTCTTGTAAGAGGTAGGTCTTGATGCATTGACATTGAGGGAGACAGACTCAAGGGGAATTTATTTGTTTGGTTTGATTTCTCTTTGTTTTTCATCATGAACTAGTAATTAAAAGGCATGTGCAAGATTTGGTAATGGATTCATCATAAGGATGTTACCTCGCATGATAGTGTAGACTTCATTCAGTCCCATGAGAAATTGAATCAACCTTCTATCTTGCTTATCTTTATGCATAATTTCCTTAGCACCACATGTACAGGCATAACTGCAGTGGGTCATCTTGCTCAAGGTGTTTAGCTTTTCCCATAACTTTTTCAACTTAGTGTAGTAGCTTGTGATGTCCAACACACCCTGAGATAAATCGTTGATCTCCTATTGAATCTGATATAGCCTAGCGCCATTAGTTTGCTCATATCTATCCTCTAATTCCTTCCACAGCTCAATGGCATCACCAGCATATTCTACGCTATCTGCCATCTCTTTGAAAAGTGAATTGAGAATCCAAGACATTACCATATCGACATATCGCTCCCACTGTCTGTATCTTTGAGTTTGGGGCTCTGTTGGTTTACACTCACCACTTATTAACCCTAGCTTATTTTTGACAGATAAACCACGTATTACACTGCGTTTCCAGGATATGTATCCGATTCCGCTGAAATTAACTGAAATGAGCATTGCTCCAGAATTATCCGACGGGTGTAGGTAAAGATGATCACTTGGATCTATTCCGGTGTTCATTACAGCTGGAACATCTGTATTGCCGGCAGATGAATCATCTTGGTCTAAAATCTCCATGGATGTGTATTATTCACTACTCACCAGTAGAAATCTGAAGAATTGATCGTCAATTTTGTGATTTGAAAAGAATTAGGGCAAGCTTCGATTTGGTCGAAGAGATAGAATCACTAAGGGAAAAAATAGGAGATGGTGACCGGAAATGAAAGTGAATTATCGGAGATGAGCTTCACTTGCTCTGATACCATGTTAAGATATGGACTGAGTATGGAGTTGATGCTCAAGCTCGAGCTTCAATGGTGTTCCTCTAGAACATTCTGAGAGAGGAGCACTTTGTCAGATGGAGAAATTTAGAAAATGAAATGAAGTGGAAAGTCTAGTCATTCCATTATTGTAATAAGTATATATATGTACATGTATACATACTGAGTTGGCAACTACAACTAAATAATTTCTAACTACTCAACTAACACATTCTACTCACATAACAGTGTATACATGAATATAAAAATATACAACTCTCAACAAAGTCCCACATAGGTAGCTGAAAAAATTGGGAGTCTACATATAAGGTGTAAGGATCTCATAATGGTGTGAGGCCTTTTGGGAAAAACCGTATGGACTTGACCCAAACGGACAATATCATACCATGTTAAGAGTGTCTTTTGGCTAGTTTAGCCCAACATAGAATATCTTTGGTTTCAAAACACCACAAATGTCTTTCTTGTACACTATAAACAAAGAGATTTCATAATTTTAATTTTAAAACATTTAATTAAATTCTTCTTTATCTATTAGGTGACTCACTTAATTAGATTATACCAACCGAAGCAATAAAGAGAGACTTAGCGAAGAATAATGACTTCTTATTATTGAATTAAGTATTTAGGATACATTTAATTTGTCAAAACGATTAATGTTTGAGAATGAATGAATTAATAACAATATAATGAAGTGCAATAATATAACTCCCTTTGTCTCTTAAAGATTGTATATCTCCTTTAGTTTTTAATGTGAATTTGGATTTCTAAAATAATACATAAAGTACCCATCAAACTTGTCCGAAAAAATTATTTACACACCTAAATTTTACGGTTGACCTTTTACCTCACTTCTAAACTTAAGTGAATTTAATACCCCCTCTGCGCAAAACGTGTAGTTAACGTAGTAGCTGCGCGTGAAGGCAAAAAAAAAATTAAAACTAGTTTACAGGTCCATGTGTCACTTTTTAATAGGATATTATAACTAATTAACTTAATATTATTTTTTTCTCTTTTATTTTTTATTTTTTCTTTTTTAACATGAAAATATTATGTTAAAAAATACTTTTTTTCAAGTTTTACAAAATTTATTTTTGCAGTTTTTACACAAAAAAAATGTTTAAAAAGAATTGAAATACTGAAGAAAAAAAAACATTTTTCAAACACATAAATATTTTGTTGGAAACATTTTCTTCAGTTTTTGAAAAATGAAAAATATTTTGTTAAAACTATTTTTTTTTCGTTTTTACTATGTTTTCAAATTTTACAAAAAATAAGTTTCTACAATTTGTTAAAAAATAGTTTTTTTAACAAAATATTTTTGTTTTTCAAAAACTGAAGAAAAATATTCAAGCAAAGTATTTTCGTTTTTGAAAAATGTTATTTTTTTCTTTTTTTTTTAAATATTTTCTTTTTGTAAAAACTGATTTTCTTTTTGTATAAACTAAATTTTTTTCTTAAAACAGAAAAAATAAATTTTATTTTTAACAAAATATTTTTATTTTTAAAAACTGGAAAGATTAATGTCAACAAAATACTTTCTTTTCTTAAAAGTATATATTTTTATTTTTTTAGTTTTTTTTTTAAAATTGTTTTGTAAAAACTGGGAACACAAATTTTTAAAAACAAATTTATTTTTGTTTTTTAACATAAAATGTTTGTTTTTTATAAACTAAAATTTAAAAAAAAGTGAAAAAACTGAAAATAGGGGGACTTTATGGTGCGTGTAACACACAGCCATGATAAGACTTGGTTCAGCTTTTTGAATGGGGTATTAAATTCACTTAAGTTTAGGATAGTGGGGTAAAAGGTCACTCGTAAAGTTTAGGATAGTGGGGTAAAAGGTCACTCGTAAAGTTTAGGTGTGTAAATGGTTTTTTCGGACAATTTTGATGGGTATTTTATGTATTATCTCTATTTTAAATTATGATCTATTGATAAATTACATATAGCTATTTATATCACCTACTTGAAGGGCTTCAATTTTACTAAAGGTTTTTCTCTATTTTCTCTTCTCACTTTTCCAAGACACATTTTCACCCCAAAAATTCTTTTCTAAAAAAGAAAGAAAGAATAAAATATGGATTGTTGTTGTTGTGAAAGGATAAGAGTTTATATATCCTAATTAAGTAATGAATAATTAGATGAATATGCAAAATTCTATCACATTTGCAATTGCTAATACACAACAACTCAGTTTCTAAAATTTATTTTTAATTTAATTTTTATGTCAGTGGTGTCTAGATCAACTCATACGAACCTTAACCTATATATGTATCGGATAACTCTGTCCATCAAAATTTAGATAACAACAACAATAATAATTCAGTATAATCCCACTTAGTGGGATCTGATGAGAGTAGTCCATCAAAATTTAGACAAATAGAAAGAAATCAAATAATTCCAAATTAAAGAATCTAATATCACGATCCAAATTGGGTTGTATTTTTTTTTTTAAACCCCTCCCAGATTGGGATGTATTCAAATCTAATTTTACTCTGCTTTACTAAAGATATGTTGTCAAGTAGGGTCTCCAACTTCTTTATATTTAGAGAGGGAATCATTAACATAGTGCAAAGGGTTGATATAACCAACAATAAAAAGGCTGTTTTCAAGTAAAAAAGAACATTTTCTTATTTTGAAAAAAAAAACATGATGAGGGCCCTATAAAGGAAAAACATCAACGAGCTCTTATGGTTAATGGCATAGGTGGCTATGATTCTCACATTTTTGCCCCTTTTTCCCTACTTTTTCTTGCCTAGTGAATAAATAAATGAATAATTAACCAAATAAAAGATTGAATTAATAGAATAATAAAATAAAAGTAAGCAATTTTTTTTAATCCAAGATTCAAAACCTTGTGGTTTCTCTTAAAGTTAACTTTTTACTAGCTGGCTATGAGACCCACAAACATTAATTTATTCATTATAATTCAATATATATATATATACTACTATTGCAAGATCAGCATGCTTGGGATCCTTGGACCATTGATATTGTACCTTTTTTTCTGGCAATTTCTTTTTTGCATAGCATAGGAATTAATTATTACTATTTGTTTACATCCAATGAATCTATGTATTTGAGAGCATGCACAGAATTTGATAACATTATAAATGCTGTTATGATTTGAACGACAGAAAGTATTTTTTTAATATTGTCTCAACCCTAATTTATAGGTCATGCTATCTTTTTAGTCTGTCATAAAAATATCATACTTCCTTATTTAAAAATAATTTAACCGTAATATTTTCAGTTTTTTACAGTCACATACATGCCTATGACTTATTTTAAATTTAGAGTACAACTTTTAAAAGATTTTCTTACTTTCTTTTTAACTTAGTATCCAATTAAATATTGTTACAGAAATTGCGATAATTGATCGGAGTACTTGTTTCTAAATTATATGTGGTGTTGCATTTTGGTGTTCGATACGATCAAAAGGATCTTGTGGTGTATCGTCTGCTTTTAGACACATTGGCACTCGAATTTCTCGCTAGCTCAATATAATATATATGAATTGTTCTATGCTTATTTGCGTTACTACATGAATTTGATGTCTTAGACGTCAATATGTTTGTTTTTTTGCAATTGACAATGTATGAATATATTCTTAATGCTAAGGTAAAACTTATATGGCCTAGCCAGTTTTCGAACCATTTTTGAAAAATAGCTAGAGTTTGAAAATTTGTTGAAAATGAAAACTCAATGACAGTGTTATTGATTTCGAACTTAAACAAGTAAAAATTTCATAATATTGTCCTGATTTTTGAAACTCATGATAGTGTCATGGATTTTGAACTTTAAAAAAAAAAGGTAAAACTCCATGACAATGTCTTAGATTTTGTCCAGGATACTGTAATGGATTTTACCTTTTTAGGTTAGAAATCTATAACACTGTCGTGACCTCATACATTCCAAAAATTGGCTATTTTTAGTGACTTTTATATATGTGGCTATTTGTCAATTACAAGTCCAGCAAATGGCTATATTTGAATTTTCCCCAATGCAAAGGAACCAACAATACAATTTTAATGCGGTCGTTTCAACAATTGCTCTAATTAACAAAAATAGCAGAAATATGACTTTTTTGAGGTGACTTTTAAATTTTAATCCTCGTTTGCCTTATTAGGTAGGACTATTTGTGTATTTCACAGGACTATTTGTGTACTTCACCTCTAACTTTACATAGTCGAAAAACATATACTGAGATGATTGTTTAACCAAAAAATGGAGTTTCAGTCAAATCTAAATTATAGAAGAATCGAGTTACTAATAATAAATAAATAAAGAAAAAAAATTTAAATACTCAGATATGAAAGCTAGTAAATCAGAAATATATTCTAGTAGTATCTCGTGTTTTCATTAATTACATGTTTTTCTTTTATATGTCTTTTGGAGAATCTTTGAAAATGTACGTTACATCCAAGCTATAATGAGGTCATTATGAATATTTAATGACATTAAATGCTACGTTACACAATCATCATATTGAATGCAAATATTCCTTAACGACTCCAGTAATTGTTTCTCTTGTAATGACGTGTATGTTCATTCTGTTATGTGTCCTGGTTCATTGTCTTTTCGTATCTCTTACATAATTGCGCTTTGAATAGGTACGAGTCTTCCGAGCCTTTTAACTCGTACCTTCTTTTTGTTTCTGTATCTCTTTTTTACCCTATTGTCTCGTACTTCATTTTATCCACATCAGCTTAGACTTTTTGATCCACTCATAGCCTATAAGTAATTCCACGTGTCATGTCGTGTCATTACTCATTCATATATTTAATTATTCGCAATACATATAGTCCCCCACTTTCCATTTATTCATCAATATGAATATTTGGGAAGTGGAATTCGTAAAATGAGAACTTCTATCATCATTAATGCTTTGATAAAGTTGACGCTTCAACTGTCACTTCCTTTTAATGCCCTAGACACGTGTTGTTTCCTCATTGGTTGCATTGTCATGTAGTGCTTTTTTAGGCTTTCTTTTCGGCTTCACTCTTCACGAAGTATTAGTTATCATCATTATAGCGTCTTTCATCATCGTACTCTTCCTTTTTTATAATTACCCAATACTATAAATATAACCTCTCTTCTTGTCTTATTGTTCATAAATTGAACTGAATAATATCATCTTGCAAACTTACTTTATTATTACTTGCTTCAATTCAACTTTTACATCCATGGCTTTTTCGAATCCTAAACCTAGGAAAACTCCCATGCTAGACAATTTTCTCAATGCTCTTGTGAGACATAGAAGATGAGGTAGACTTGCAATCTAAGCTTCACTCGTGGTAGTGCTTCAACGCCTCCTTCTGGTTCTGGGCCTTCTTCTGGAACCAGATGTTCTTATTCACAAAGAGGTACTTCTAGAAGTAAGGATTCAACAGAGCCTTTGCTTGAACCCTTAGTAGAAGAAATTATTCCTACAGAATTTTCTTTCCGCCATGATTAAGTATCTTTAAAAAACTAAGTGGTTGCACTAGACCGTGTTGATCCTTATCCTACCTTAATCACAAGCGTTTTGGCTCCAATAGTTAGGAAGGAGTGCCACTGGGCTAAAGATTTCCCCATTATTATTCCTAACCCGAATCAAATAATTACCTCCTATAGTATAGGTTATTCCTTTGTTTATACCTATCCTTTCACTTTGGTATTTAAACCGGCAATCGACCTAGTCATCTTAGACTTCTGCCGCTTTTTTAACGTTTTCTTAGGGCAAATTGGCCTAATAGTGTGGCGAGTTGTTGCCTGTTTAAGACACCTTACTAACAAAGTCAATGTAGAATTTACTTTTCCCCATTTGATTCACCTATTTTTTCGAAACGGAATATTTGGCTTACCAGCCAGGAGCAAAAGAGTTTTGGTGAATCCTGAAGATGACAAAGACCGTGGCTGGTATGCTCGGCATGTTGCTGCCCCCACCGCATGTCTAGTCGGTTAAAGGAATCTCCGCTTCTTAAAGAAGTGGAACTTTGCACGTAAGTATTTAACTTTATCGTGCTTATTTATTTTCTACCTTACATGTTTTAACTATCATGTTTCTTTTCCAGAAACCATGTGTATGGTTACATCCGTTCCTAATATCTGTATTTGGGTAGAAAGATTTTTGAAGGTTACCCTAATGGAGGGTAAGAACTGGAAAACCCTTTCCAATCGCTACGGTGGAAACCAAAAACCCATGGTAAGAATTATTTTCTTTTCTTCTCTTTTGCTGTTTTGTCTTTTTTTTAACCATTCTTTTCTTAGGTTTTTCCACTCGAGGAGTCACTTTTGAAGGTGTTTTGGCGTCACGTGGTCAAGACATTTTCGTAGGATCGCACCAGGATATTTCAATTCCTTCGAGATCTGAGAAGAGGAAATCCATTCTTGAAGATGACTCTGAAGGAGAAGGTGAAGGCTCTTTGGTAACTAGACGAGCCAGGAGACGAATTGTCTCTGATGATGAGATTAACATTTCTCCTGACTTGCCTTTTTCCGAACCTATTATAACTCCTGTGGTCATTCTTGTTGATGACATCTCTGCCCTCTCTGATACGGTTGAGTCTATAAACCAACTTTTTATAAGTGATTTTAGTAGTAGTCCTTAGGTTCGGTTCTAGGTGAAGTTTCCTTGTCTTCTTCTACCATTCCTGTGATTGTTCCTCTACCTCCCTCATCTGTTACTTCCATTCCCTCTTCTACCAATCCTTCTTCAACAATCACTCATCCCATAATCCACCATACTGAGGTAGGTTCCTTGAGTAGGAGTTCCAATATATGGGGTGTTACCATTAAAGTTGTGAGCACGTGATTTTTACTCTATATATGAGTTATTCCCATAAAAATTCAAAATAAATAATTTTTCCTTATTTTTACAATTTGTGTATTAATTAGTCGCATGTTAAATCATATAAAAATAAAAAAATATGTATTTACATTTAGAAAATTAATTTCTCATTTAGTAGGTATTAATTCATTTTAGAACAATTAAAGAAAAATAAAAAAATAGCATTTTATTATTTTAATTGGAAATTACTACAAAATAGTTATTAAATAGTTTTTGACTTTAATTAGTTTAATTGTTAGTTTAATCACTCAATTTTATAAAATCAATAAAAATACAAAAAAAAAATATATATAATACAAATTAAAAATGAGTACAAAAGCGAAAGAAATAAGAAGAAAATAAATAAAGTAGTGCCCGAAATTGGGCTTCTTATTTTTGAAATTCACTTGGCCCAAAAAATTAAATGAGTCCAACCCACACACTACCCGACCCAGCCCATTTTCTTGGATATTATCGAGCCACATTCAGGATAGAGACACGAAAATACCGTGTCTCTATCTTCTCCATTTTTGAGCCAAGCTTTGAAGGCTATTTGAGAGGCGAAAATCAGAAATGGTGGAGGCACACTTTGGGCGAGAGAATTGGGAGACTGGAGAAAAACTTAGAGAGATTTTCAGAGAGAATTCCAACAGAAAACTTCAGAGGAAACTGGGGAATAATACTCTAGAGAGAAAAAATAGGCGACCCCCCCCCCTGTTCTGGTTTTTCTTCATTCGATAGCCATTTTCATGGCGATTCTATTTTTTTTTTTTTTGCATCTTCCATATTTCAAAATGATACTCCAGTCATGAATTAGCTAGGACTGCGTTCCAGAAAATGAGCATTGTTTGAGGTTCAATCCTAATTTCCGGGCAGATTTGAGGTCGCCGGAGGTGTCGAGTCAGTGTTCGGGTCGTTTGAGTTTCAAAGCTTTTGTTTCTTCTGATATCAACGGAGATGAATTAAATTCTGCTCGTATTGGAGTTTGCCGTCGCGGCTGCTGGTTTCTATTTCTCAGCAGTTGTTATTCCTAATTTCAAGGCCGGATTCATTTGTATTGGATTCCAAACGTAATTAATCGAAGCTTCGCGCAATCAGTTTGTTCGAACAAATTCGAGGTTGCCAGAGACGTCGGGTACTCTCCGTTGGTTTTCCAGTTTGACTGCTACTGATTTAGTTCTTAGCTGGGTCGATTTCTGATTGTAACTGTTGCGCCGTTTCTATTCGCGTAATTGTTGCATTTCAATTAATTGGAAAGCTAATTTTAGGTTACTTCTAATCTCCTTCATTTAGTTTTGGATCTGATGTTTGTTGGTTGTAGCTATTGTACTACTATTTTAAGATGAGTTTGAATTCACGTCATTTTGTTTGGGTATGATGTTTGTGGCTGTTTCTATTGCTATTCGAGATTCATGATTTCTACTGTTGTGACTTGTTCGAATCTGCTGCCTAGAGAGTCGCTGAACTCTATTTTTCAAGTTTCATTACCTCCATTGTCGAGTTTTTGATAGTTTCGCTGCTATCAAGGAGTTCGAATTTCATGCTTCTATTCCTGAATCATTTATCGCTCTTCGAATCACTTACCGAAGAACATCTCCTTAAAGCCCTCTCTCTCCGTAATGAAGATGCCCGTTCTCTGCTTCACGTCGCCATCTCTTCTGCTCAAACCCAGGTGGTGAAGATTCTTGCGGCTGCTGATCCCTCAGTGAGTGGTATAATAGTGGTGATGAAGAAGGTTGGGTGCCATTGCACTCTGCAGCAAGCAGTGGTAATGTGGAAATTGTGGAGATTCTGCTCAGCAGAGGTGCTGATGTATATCTGAAAAATGATGGTGGCTACACATATGAAACTGCACAACAATTGACTGCAACATTTAGTGAGCCACAGACAAGTTCCCAAATGCAAAATCTTACTTCTTTTTCTAATGTAATGGCCTTCACAAATTCATTGCCAAGTACCTTGTTGGCTGCTAATGTTCATGCTGGTCGTGAATCTGATCCTTCATACTCACCATTTTCTGCAACACAAGCAATGCCCACAAAATATGGCAATTCTGTTTCTTCAATTGGAGGCTCAACAATTTCCATGCCTGAGTCTTTGAGTACTGTTGGTTTTCAATCAGCACAACCTACGCAGCAGACACTTTTTGGAACTAGTGTTACCACCGGACCTGCTGTGCCACAACATCTTACTGTACATCCATACTCCCAACCAACACTTCCTCTGGGGCCCGAATTTCCTTGAATACCATAATATTGTAACAACTTAATTTTTTTTTTGTAATAAAAATTTAGACTCGGAAGGACCGTTTAGTAAATTTCACGGTCTTTCCCGAAGTTAACAAAGACGATAGATTCTTTAGGCACGATTTGTAAATAAAATTACTTTCCTAAATACGGATGCACATTTATGTGACCCAAATCTTACTCTCGGCGAAACTGAAATACATTAAAGTCACAGGCGTACTGGTTGTGGTGTGACTCGAAATGTGTTTTCGTGACGTCGCAATTCCGTAAAACTAAAAAGCGGAACATTAAAAGCACATAGTTGGAATATATAAAGAAATCAGATAAAAACAATAAATTGCAGTTGAGCGACCGTGCTAAAACCACGGAATCCGGGAGTGCCTAACACCTTCTCCCGGGTTAACAGAATTCCTTATCTAGGTTTCTAGTTTCGCATACTGTATTACAGAGTCATAAATTTCCTCGGTTCGGGATTAAACCGGTGACTTGGGACACCATTATTTTCCCAAGTGGCGACTCTAAAAAAATTAAATAAATTGATCTCGTTCCGACTGTCCTTTAAGTGGAAAAACTCCTTCAGTGATTATTATTATATCTCTTCCCGAGGTGTAGTAGTAAACAGTGGCGCACACATTTACGTTTATGTGCGGTGAAAAAAGGAGGTGTGACAGCTCTGGCGACTCTGCTGGGGACTAATAACCCAGAACTTCGGTTCAGGGTTTAAGAATTCGAGCTCAGTTAAATTGCTATTTTTGCTTATATCCGATTTCATTATATATTTTGATTAATGTGCTACATGTTTACCGCTTTGATATTGCGTGAATTGTATATATAAAACTGTGCCAAAAACCCTTCTCTTCTTTACCTCCGGGGATGTGCTTACTGGTTGAGACTCCCCTTTCTGTTAGTGTCAATACCAAAAATAAGAAAAAGAGGCCGGATAAGTTACAAAGCCGATTGACCCCGCGGGTCACCGGTACGTAGCCCCCTCCTCGATCCGAGTTGTCCACTCGGTCTAGTACCGATGAAAAATCAGGATATTGAGCCTAGGTCTAGGACGTTTGTTTGCATCATATCTGACTTAGGGGACTCAACACAGGGGTTGGGTCCGTCTAGGACAGGTGACCAGCAAAATTAAAGACCGAGCATGTTATATGTTGCATTTATTTGTTCTAGATTATTATTGGCTAAATTCTTGAAAAACAAAAAGAGAGGAAATTTTAGAATAGAAAAAAAAAATATCGAAATGTCGACGAAATGCTGTCGATTGCTTGAAAAGAGAATTTGAAAAATAGGTAGAACAATTTTGTTGAAATAATTGGTCAAATAATCTGACCGAACTACGCAGGTTTGATTCTCGCCGTTAGGTGGGATACGTAGGCAACCCCCATCGGGTCCAACCACCCCTTTAAAAAAATAAAAAAAAAATGTGTGTCAATAAAATCAAAGTGATGCCGTTTTTTAAAATAGACGAATGTTCCGAAAGGACGCCGGAAGGTTGTTTTTGCAAAAAAATAGCCACTTTGAGTCATTTTTAATAATTTGCGGGCACAGCCTTGAAATATTCCTTGTGGAAATATTGCAAGGCCATAGCCGCAAAATCAAGTCCGGGTTCACACCCCTTTTGCAAAAATAACCAAAAATGTCAAATTTTTGATTTTGTTATAAATAAGTCGGGTGATGCTATTTTTGCTTAAAATAAGCCGAATGTCCCTCAAAAGGACGCCGGAAGGCCGTTTTTTGCAAGAATAGCCACTTTGAATCATTTTAAAATAATTTTGGACATAGCCTTGAAATATTCCCTCGCAGAAATGTCGAAAGGCTGTATCCGTAAAAATCAAGTTTTGAGTCATCACTCAACTTTACAAAAATAACCACTTTATCAAATAAGCCATTACATGACCGGAATTTTGTTGAAATAACCATATTTGTGCATTTTAACTTCCTCAGTCTTGTGTTGGCCTGTGTCAGTGCTGAACGATGCCCTATAGGCCCCAGGATTAAAATTTTGAAGTTGCATCTTCTTAAATAAAATTTTGCAAAAAGAGCCACTTTGTCTAAATAAGCCATTACATGGCCAATTTATGAAAAATAGTCTTGTGTTGGTTTATGGTGATGCCGAACGATGCCCCATGAGCCACAGGATAAAAAAATTTTCAAGCTTATTTTTCTTAAACAAAATTTTGCAAAAAATAGTCATTTTGTCAAATAAGCCATTATATGGCCAATTTTGTAGAAATAGTCATGATTGACACCAAAAAATATTCTTATTCTTGTAGAAATCTCCGGTACAAAATGTGAAAGTTTTTCAAGTTTGTAGTTGGAGTCGGCTTCTATATTTTTCCTTCAAAGAAAAAATCAAAAAAAAAAATATCAAATAAACATCTCTTTATTTCTTGCATTAATTTGCAAGAACTACGCTCGGTCCGATTCATGCGGGGTCATGATACGTAGGCAATCCACATAGGATTCGACCATATCCATAACCAAAAAAAAAATGAAAAAACTACAAAAAGAAAAATAAAAAGGGAAAAAATGAAAAAAACCACAAAAAGGGAAAAAGAAAAGAAAATAGCAGAAAAAACAAGAGAAATCAATAAGCGGAATACCTTAACGCTAACCTGGTGGTTTCGTTTTGTTAATCCAGAAAGTTGAGGTGGTTCGTTGTGGTAAATTGGAACGCAAGATCCAAGGGAAATGATAACCGACATCGAAGCTGTTACGTGTGTTGAAGAGACTCAGGGTCAGAGAGTTCAACAAGGGTCAACTGTGGTTGAGGAAAATAGAACATCGAAATGACAAATGACCAAAATGCGTCAAGCATGGGCCAATGGCCAGGGACAGCCTTCTCAAGAGTCACAGTTTGATATACAACAAGAACAGTACCATTCTCCCGAGTACCACTCATACTCGTTTGATCTTCCTACAAACATCAGGAAGCCTACCCGAAAGAAGGTACAGGAAGAAATGGCCCAAAGATTGAAGAGATTAGAACAACGGCTGAAAAACACGTAAGAAGTGGCAGGTCAAAAGAGTGTGGCCTTCAGAGATCTTTGTATGTTCCCCGATGTCCACTTGCCGCCTGGTTTCAAGGTTCCCAAATTGGAAAAGTATGATGGACGGGGAAACCCCATAGCCCACCTGAAAAGGTATTGCAACCAATTGAGAGGTGTGGGAAGAAATGAAGAATTGCTTATGGCTTATTTTAGGGAAAGCCTCTCGGGAATAGCATCTGAATGGTTTTGGGATCAAGACGCATCTGGCTGGCACGTTTGGGATGACATGGTACGGGCCTTTGTCAAACAGTTTCAATACAATATTGACGTCACCCCAAACCGCATTTCCCTTTGTAATCTGAAAAAGAAACCAACTAAACGTTTCAGGGAATATGCCATCAAATGGAGAGAGCAGGCATCTAGAGCTAAGCCACCCATGAATGATCACGAGTTGGCCACTATTTTTCTTCAGGCTTAAGAGCCGGATTACTTTCAAAACATGATATTTGCAGTTGGTCAATCATTTGAAGAAATACTCAAAATGGGAGAAATGGTGGAGGACGGTCATAAGACCGGCAAAATTATAAGTCAAGCAGCTCTCAAAGATGCGGCTCAGGATGTCCAAAGTGAATTTAATGATGTGAATGGGAGTGATGAAGAAATCATGATGGTATTAGGGTCGAGAAGAGGTCGTATGAGAACATCTCAAAGGTATATGCAGCCTCATCAGGTTTTTCATGACCCTCTTAATCATTACTACCCGCCTCAGAACCCTTCATACTCTGTTGATCCAGTCCAGTATGTTGCTCAATCCTCAAAACACCCAAGAAAGCGAGCCCGAACATCACAAAATCCTTACCAGCCTCCGCAAAATTTTCAAATACCTTATAAACCACGTCCAAGCCAGGGGTATGAAAAGGAACATAAGTTGAAAGATAATTTTACACTAATAGGAGAGTCCTATGCAAGCTTGCTTGAGAAGTCAAAACGACATGGCATGATTGCACCCGTCCCTCCAAATCGGGTGGATCGACGTGCGAGAAGCTTTGACTCATCCAAAATGTATGAATACCACTCCAATGCCCTGGGGCACGATGTTGAAAGTTGTCGGGATTTGAAAAGAGAGATAGAAAGAATGATTCAAGAAGGAATAATTGCGGTCCAAGGCAGTGGCATCCAGAACATTGCACAGAATCCTTTACTTGCACATAACGGAGCACATTTTGTGGGAATGATGCCCGGTGATGTGGGTGATGAAAATCTTCTTGGGAGGTCAACTGAAGTTGAAGATATTGAAACAGAAAGTGATCTTGGCAACATTAATGCAGAATTCAGTGGCTAGGATGCCAAGCTTGTCAATTGGGAAGGCGCTCCATCTCTTGGAGTTTTGGTGGTATATTTTTGGTGTCATCTCTTTTGCCCGGGTTATTTCAGGGTTGTAATCCGGACGTTGTCTTGAGAGTCAAAACCCTTCTATCTTTCCACTTTTCTTTGTTTAGTAATAAATTTGTTTAGTGCCGTCTAGGTTTTTAATTCTAGTCTAGTCTGTTCGTTTTGTTGTTCGTCTTGTTGTTTCAACCCATCAGTTTAATACAACTCTTTGTTTCCCATCATTTTTAGTCATTCCATTTCTAATCACTTTACAATTCTTCTCATACTGATTTTAGCAACATGACTTGCACACAATTCACGGCCTGATTTTAAGAGTTAATTTAGCGATGAAACAATGTTGAAGATGTAATGATACTCGGAAGAAATAAAAACATATTGGAATACTGTGAAGCCGGAACCAAGTGAATACTGGGAAAAGCGTAACATAAAGAAATGCCTTGGAAATGCATCATCAGTTTAAAGCCAAAGGAAAAAGTACCCCAAAGCTAAAGGAACCATTCGTGGTATTGAGATTGTTGCCCAACGACACTGAGAATCGTCAAATATAGAAGGCAAAAATGTGAATCAATCAAAGGTGTTTGACCGTGTAGTTTGTACTTGATAGGTTTTGAAGATTGGAATGACGAAGGCATTTCGTTCGGCTATCCAAACACTTCGTCCATTGATACCCCTTTGAGCCATATTATATTTTCTTTCATATCCCTCTTTCGGAATCAACAACAAAAATTGAGGATTGAGCGAGAGAAAAAGAAAAGAAAAAAAAAGGAAAAAGAGAAAAAAAAAAGAAAAGAAAAAGAAAAGAAGGGAAAAGAAAAAAAAGAAAATAATACAAAGGAGAAGAAATCGGGAGAAGTCAAGATGCAACAATGAATAAGGATGTAGTCTGAACTACGTTTGACTTGATCCCGAAAGGGTACGTAGGCAGCCTCACTGAGGTTCAGTCACAATAAAGGAAAAATAAAAAAAAAATCCCCCAAGAAGGAAACTGGGGCAGAAGTTATGGTTGTTGAATAAATAAGATTCCGAAAGTTGTAATTTTAACCCACGATGAAATATTTTTGAGCCTTTATATCCTTTTTTCTATATCCCATCCAAAAGCCTACATTACGATCCAAAGGAAGACCTTCTGATCAATCTTCAAGAAATGCCGAGTCAAGCGAATAAAGGTAAATCACTTCAGGGGCAACACTCCAATCCGAACAAAGGAGAATGAAGAATTCAAGATGATGAGAACTACCACGGAACTCCAAGATGAGAGAAATCAAAATGAGAGAGTCTTATCGGTGAAAACCCTCACTGGCACCGTAAGGCGACAGTGAGTTGAGAGAAAAATCAAATAAGAGAGGCTTGATGGTGAAAACCCTATGGGCACTACAAGTCAATTCAGGAAATGAGATGCTGAAGACCAGTTTCACGGCAGAAATTGCATCAAGAGTTGAGCATCAGATTTGCTATACAGAGAAGGCTAAAAGTGCATGTCAAGGTCGTTAGAGTCACTATTCACAACCGATAGGTCATTTTTCTGTAGGTTTCTTGTTAGGAAGTGTATTTTCCCTTCTCTCTATTCTTCACACCTTGTTTTACCCTCCCTCTTATCGAGTCAGTCGGGTCATAACAAGTATAGAAATGATTTCAAAATTTGCCACCAAGCTTTCCAATTGCACAAGATAGGATTTAGCCAACACGACAATTGTCGTAAGTCAGGGAAAGACAAGGCCAGTGATTTAAGCCAAAAGAGCAACATGTGCAATGAAGTGGGTAACAATTAAAATGTTTGGGGATTATGCAAGACACAAAGGTCGGCAAAGTGCCAACTCGGGGGAGAATATAACAAATGGAAATATGGGAGTGTATTCTGACAAAAGAAAGAGCCAGTCAAGAAACACCCAAGGTTGTGAAATAAAGTCATTGAAGGAATCATAGATCTCAAGATCGGATTTTGTGGGATCCGTCAAGAAACAACATACATGCTGTAAGGAAGGCGAGTTTGAACAAAAGAGGTGAAAATGGATAGTCGGTTAACATGCCAAGCATTCAAGTGGAAAGCAAGTTCAAGGCCACAACCAACCACCGCATTAAAACTAACAGATTTTTCTTTGCCTTGAAACAGGGGCAAACGATATTCTTCAAAAAGAGTTATCAAACTGGGGCAGAATAGAAATTTTTGCCATTTTTCTTGAAATCGGAAAGTCATCCGAAGAGCATGAAGGTGAATACAATTGTTTTTTGAAGATTGGACAATTCAAGTTGAAAGGTAAATAAACAAGTATCGGAGAATGATACAATCTTAGTCTGTTGAAACTTTCTCCTAAGACAAAAGTCTTAGTCCGATGAATTTTTCACCTAAGATGAATTGGATAAAATCTTAGTCCGTTGAATCTTTCTCCCAAGATAAAAGTCTTGGTCTGATGAATTTTTCACCTAAGATGAAAGGAAAGAATCTTAGTCTGTTGAAACTTTCTCCTAAGATGAAATCTTAGTCCGATGAATTTTTCACCTAAGATAAAAGTAGAAGTTGGAAAAGGAAATGAAGGCATAATTTGAAACGAAAAGGAAAGGCATAATTTGAATGGTAAAATCAGAAGTTGGAAAAGAAAGAAAGGGCAAAAGCCGAAAAAGAAAGGAAAGATTGTTGAAATTGAAAGACTTAAGAAAGTCTGAAATGAATAGACCCAGTCCGAAGAGTTATCTCCTGGAGTCATAAACTCAGTCCGATGGATATTCCTCCTGAGACCATACAAATGAATAGACCCAGTCCGAAGAGTTATCTCCCGGAGTCATAAACTCAGTCCGATGGATAATCCTCCCGAGATTACATTGAAATGGACATACTCCAGTAAGAATCAAAATCTTAGTCTGTTGAAACTTTCTCCTAAGATTAAATGTCTTAGTCTGATGAATTTTTCACCTAAGATAACCTTTAGTCACAAGGTAACACAAAAGTTTTTAATTTCATGCATTTTTAATTTTTGTCCAGGCGCCCACCTATCTAACAAGGGAATACTTTTCTGCACCGCATCTCATGCATTTTTAATTTCTGTTAGGCGCCCACCTTCTAACACGGGAATACTTTTCTGCATTGCACGTTTAATTTCTGTTAGGCGCCCACCTTCTAACACGGGAATACTTTTCTACATTGCACGTTTAATTTCTGTTAGGCGCCCACCTTCTAACACGGCAATACTTTTCTGCATTGCACGTTTAATTTACGTTAGGCGCCCACCGTCTAACAAGGGAATACTTTTCGCATTGCACGTTTAATTTCCGTTAGGCGCCCACCTTCTAACACGGGAATACTTTTCTGTATTGCACGTTTAATTTCTGTTAGGCGCCCACCTTCTAACACGGGAATACTTTTCTGCATTGCACGTTTAATTTCTGTTAGGCGCCCACCTTCTAACAAGGGAATATTTTTCTGCATTTGATTTCATACATGTCTGCATTTCAAAAAGAAAAAGAAAAAAAAATGAAATTCTGATATTCAAAAACATGATATGCCCAGTCACCATACTGGGGCAGAAAAAAAAATCTTTCTTTGGTTGTTTATTTTGTCACAAGCAGGGGTCCACCTGGAGAATGGACGAATACTTCATATTGAAGAATGTTTGAACAAGTCAAGGCAAGAACAAGAATGCCGGTGAAGAAAAGTTGAACAAGTCGAGGCAATAACAAGAATGCCACTGAAAGAGAAATACAAGTCAAGGCTCAGCAACTAGGAGCCCACCTAAAATCATGGGCACTATATGTCCGGACTTGATCCAAAAGCGAAAGAAGATTGAACCAACACCTGCGGCTAACAAGCATCAAGATTCAGATCAGGGTCCGCATGAAGCACCAACCAACTCAAGATCAAGCTTCGGAAGACTCATAGATAGGAATTTTGTAACTCGTAGCTGATAGGTTTAGTTAGTCTTTCTCAATTTTGATGTAATAACGGGACAGCGGATCGGAGCCTCGGACGGAACCTCGACTCTCAACCTCGATACTCCATCACTCCCGAACTACACTGACCTGATTCCTGTTTAGCCCAGGATATGTAGGCAACCTCTGAAGCAGGGTGCGGTCAAAGCTTTTCAAAATGCTTTACCACGGAATACTCGAACGGGTAAAAATTATTCATAGTTGCTCACTTATCTTTGCACTGAAACTCTTCGTGTTCCCGAGCAAAGAGGGGCAGCTGTGAGCACGTGATTTTTACCCTATATATGAGTTATTCCCATAAAAATTCAAAATAAATAATTTTTCCTTATTTTTACAATTTGTGTATTAATTAGTCGTATGTTAAATCATATAAAAATAAAAAAAAATATGTATTTACATTTAGAAAATTAATTTCGCATTTAGTAGGTATTAATTCATTTTAGAACAATTAAAGAAAAATAAAAAAATAGCATTTTATTATTTTAATTGGAAATTACTACAAAATAGTTATTAAATAGTTTTTGACTTTAATTAGTTTAATTGTTAGTTTAATCACTCAATTTTATAAAATCAATAAAAATACAAAAAATATATATATATATATATATATATATATATATATATATATATATATATATATATATATATATATATATATATATATATATATATATATATATATATTAAAAATGAGTACAAAAGCAAAAGAAATAAGAAGAAAACAAATAAAGTAGTGTCCGAAATTGGGCTTCTTATTTTTGAAATTCACTTGGCCCAAAAAATTAAATGAGTCCAACCCACACACTACCCGACCCAGCCCATTTTCTTGGATATTATCGAGCCACATTCAGGATAGAGACACGAAAATACCGTGTCTCTATCTTCTCCATTTTTGAGCCAAGCTTTGAAGGCTATTTGAGAGGCAAAAATCAGAAATGGTGGAGGCACACTTTGGGCGAGAGAATTGGGAGACTGGAGAAAAACTTAGAGAGATTTTCAGAGAGAATTCCAACATAAAACTTCAGAGGAAACTGGGGAATAATACTCTAGAGAGAAAAAATAGATGACCCACCCCCCCCCTGTTCTGGTTTTTCTTCATTCGATAGCCATTTTCATGGCGATTCTGTTTTTTTTTTTTTTGCATCTTCCATATTTCAAAATGATACTCCAGTCATGAATTAGCTAGGACTGCGTTCCAGAAAATGAGCATTGTTTGAGGTTCAATCCTAATTTCCGGGCAGATTTGAGGTCGCCGGAGGTGTCGAGTCAGTGTTCGGGTCGTTTGAGTTTCAAAGCTTTTGTTTCTTCTGATATCAACGGAGATGAATTAAATTCTGCTCGTATTGGAGTTTGCCGTCGCGGCTGCTGGTTTCTATTTCTCAGCTGTTGTTATTCCTAATTTCAAGGCCGGATTCATTTGTATTGGATCCCAAACGTAATTAATCGAAGCTTTGCGCAATCAGTTTGTTCGAACAAATTCGAGGTTGCCAGAGACGTCGGGTACTCTCCGTTGGTTTTCCAGTTTGACTGCTACTGATTTTGTTCGTAGCTGGGTCGATTTCTGATTGTAACTGTCGCGCCGTTTCTATTCGCGTAATTGCTGCATTTCAATTAATTGGAAAGCTAATTTCAGGTTACTTCTAATCTCCTTCATTTCGTTTTGGATCTGATGTTTGTTGGTTGTAGCTATTGCACTACTATTTTAAGATGAGTTTGAATTCACGTCATTTTGTTTGGGTATGATGTTTGTGGTTGTTTCTATTGCTATTCGAGATTCATGATTTCTACTGTTGTGACTTGTTCGAATCTGCTGGCTAGAGAGTCGCTGAACTCTATTTTTCAAGTTTCATTACCTCCATTGTCGAGTTTTTGATAGTTTCGCTGATGTCAAGGAGTTCGAATTTCATGCTTCTATTCTTAAATCATTTATCGCTCTTCGAATCACTTACCGAAGAACAGCTCCTTAAAGCCCTCTCTCTCCGTAATGAAGATGCCTGTTCTCTGCTTCACGTCGCCATCTCTTCTGCTCAAACCTAGGTGGTGAAGATTCTTGCGGCTGCTGATCCCTCAGTGAGTGGTATAAATAGTGGTGATGAAGAAGGTTGGGTGCCATTGCACTCTGCAACAAGCAGTGGTAATGTGGAAATTGTGGAGATTCTGCTCAGCAGAGGTGTTGATGTAAATCTGAAAAATGATGGTGGCTACATATATGAAACTGCACAACAATTGACTGCAACATTTAGTCAGCCACAGACAAGTTCCCAGATGCAAAATCTTACTTCTTTTTCTAATGTAATGGCCTTCACAAATTCATTGCCAAGTACCTTGTTGGCTGCTAATGTTCATGCTGGTCGTGAATCCGATCCTTGGTACTCACCATTTTCTGCAACACAAGCAATGCCCACAAAATATGGCAATTCTGTTTCTTCAATTGTAGGCTCAACAATTTCCATGCCTGAGTCTTTGAGGACTGTTGGTTTTCAATCAGCACAACCTACGCAGCAGACACTTTTTGGAACTAGTGTTACCGCTGGACCTGCTGTGCCACAACATCTTACTGTACATCCATACTCCCAACCAACACTTCCTCTGGGGCCCGAATTTCCTTGAATACCATAATATTGGTTAATTCATAATGTTAACAACTTAATTTTTTTTGTAATAAAAATTTAGACTCGGAAGGACCGTTTAGTAAATTTCATGGTCTTTCCCGAAGTTAACAAAGACGATAGATTCTTTAGGCACGATTTGTAAATAAAATTACTTTCCTAAATACGGGTGCGCATTTATGTGACCCAAATCTTACTCTCGGCGAAACTGAAATACATTAAAGTCACAGGCGTACTGGTTGCGGTGTGACTCGAAATGTGTTTTCGTGACGTCGCAATTCCCTAAAACTAAAAAGCGGAACATTAAAAGCACATAGTTAAAATATATAAAGAAATCAGATAAAAGCAAAAATTACAGTTGAGCAACCGTGCTAAAACCACGGAATCCGGGAGTGCCTAACACCTTCTCCCGGGTTAACAGAATTCCTTATCCAGGTTTCTAGTTTCGCAGACTGTAATACATAGTCATAAATTTCCTCGGTTCGGGATTAAACCGGTGACTTGGGACACCATTATTTTCCCAAGTGGCGACTCTGAAAAATTAAATAAATTGATCCCGTTCCGACTGTCCTTTATGTGGAAAAACTCATTCACTGATTATTATTATATCCCTTCTCGGGGTGTAGTATTAACCAGTGGCACATTTATGTTTATACTTATATGCGGTAAAAAAGGAGGTGTGACAAAAGTCCCTCGAGATAGCAGTCTTTTGACAAATCCAAGCAAGTAGTCACGTGGCTTGGGCCTTTGATTGGTCCCATTGAAAAAGCAAAACTCAATAGTCATAGTAATATGAGTCTTTTGAACGACATTGTCCATGCCAGCTTGAAGGTATTACTTAATCTCTTTTTTAAAAAAAAGATTATTTTCTGGAATTTTAACCTTATATACTTTTTTATTATGACCAGGTCAATCTCATGGGTACCGAACTCATGAGTTGAGTTCCTCTCTTAGAGAAACTGGCTTGTGATTTGGAGAAAACTGCTCATGATGCAAAAAAATTGCTCGTGAAACCCAATTCGAGGCCGATAATTGGAAAGGCCAGTACAAAAGTATGCAGATTGACATCGACATCTTGGAAAAGAGAAAAAGCTCTTTAGAGAAACAAGTTTAAACCCTCACCTCTGAGTTGGCGATGGTCAAGGCTACTACAGACCAATCTACAAGAACTAAGGAACTTGTTGCAGAATAATTATCCCTGGTTGCTGATGAAAACAAAGCTCTGAAGGCTTTATTGGCTTAGAAGGAAGCGCATGCAGAAGGTATGGCTTAAGAACTCACTCGAGTGCAAGAAAAATTACGAGCCTCTGCAGACAAGGTTCGTGCTTTAGCGAATTCCCACACCTCATTGCAATCATCTCACGATTCCATTCTCCTTAAGAATGCGGAGCTTAAAATGAAGTCACGGCCTGGGAAAAGGATTATGAACTTCTTGAAAAAACCTCCAACATTGAAGTAAGTAGGATCTATCTCAAAAACCACCATGATACCTTGATGGAAGTGAGCCAGGAGGACTTCAATATTGAATGTGAGTTGGCCAAGGTAAATGAAGCCATCGAGAGAGCACAACAGCCACCAGATTTCTCATCTCCCAAAACTAATCTTCCCACAACTGAAACTTCCTTGGTTGAGGCCCCTCCAAGTGAATCTTCTACAGTTGAGACTATTTTTATTGATGCTCCCGTATGTGAATTCCTCATGTGTGAAGTCCCTGTGTCTGCTATTCCTGAAACTTTCATATCTAATAAGATTATTGCTTGTGTGGCCCTTCCTTTGAGTTTTTCCATGCCTACTATCACTAGCCAAGTTGAAGTTGCATCTGTGGGTGTTGCCAGTACTATGATTGAAGATCAACTCTTAGGTGCAAGTGCAGTTGAGTCAGTTGAGTTTGTAAATAACACATCTTCAGTTCCGTCACCTTAGAAGTTTTTTTTAATTTAAGATTTCCCCTTCTTGCAGGTGCCTCTTTGGAAGTCTATGTTTAAAGTGTTTAACTTCTTGTGACAACTTCTGCCATAAAACTCTTGACATAGAAATTTTTAAGTCCACAAGTTCTGTATAAGGGGAATTTTGGATATGATCACGTTTTATACTTGTCTTTTAGCATTTTAAGATGTTTATTTTCGCAAACTCCTCTCTGTTCTATTCCTGCCTCTTATCCTTAAAGGACCTTAACAATAAGTTACATTTTATTGTCTAAAAATGCTTTTATTGTTCTCATGATTAAATAATATGAGATTCATAAAAGTGTGTCATTTTATATATTGACACTTGATAAAGAAGACTTCTCAACTTCATAACGGTGTTTTATACGATATACGAAATAGGAACATACATATTTATCTGGAATAACTTGAGCAAATCTTCATTCTTGAACTTTGACAAGTTGTAAATCATTCCTTACATGTATTTGAATTACATCTATAACTTTTTCGTAACTATTTTTCTTGTAACAGATTTACAAAAAATAGAACAATAGATATTGGATTTTTTCTTATAACCCATTTTAGTATACAACCTTTACCCTAACTATTTATGTAATATATTGGGTTTCTCTTAGCTCCAACACATTAGGAAGGGTTTGCAAGGTGACTCAATTATTCTCATGGGAAAGAATACTATAATGAAATATCATGACTCATTAGCTTCCACTATGCACTTGACTTCTTTTAGGCTAGGCTTGATTTTCCCGCATCTTCGTTGTATACACATGACTGTATATTCTATGTAGTCTCCCAAGTGCTTGACTGTTAAAGTATGAAGCCTTGAGCACTTGATAGTTTTTTTATTCGACCCTTTTTCCTGAAAAGGGAATACATACAGGACGCCGAGGGTATGATTATAGATGAAAACTGCGTTACCCGTATATGTATCTATCAAAATTATTGTAACCCTATGCCTGAAATTTTAGTGTATTCCGTTTCTCCTTATAGGGTGTGACTCATCATTTAGTACGGGTAAGCATTTTTCCTATCATCTAAAATTATTAGTCATAAAATTTATAATAATCCAAAAATAAACTTAATAAAATGATACCTGGCCAAGTTGTTTTCTCTTTATAAGTAATATCACTTTAAATGAACAACATTACAATGCGAGGGATGTAGTTTCCCGTCCATTGTCTCTAACTCAAACGCCCCTTTTCCTCCAATATCATGAATTATGTAGGGCCCTTCCCAAGTTGGACTTAACTTACCGGAATTGGGTGCCTTGGTAGATTGAAAACCCTTTTTAAGCACGAAGTCCCCAATTTTGAAATATCGCAGACGGGCTTTCCTGTTGTATATTGTTCAATTATATGCTTTTGTGCGGCCATTCTTATCAATGTCACTTCTCTCATGCCTTCTAATAAATCTAAATTGACCCGCATCTCTTCATCATTAAACACTTGCATTGCTTGTGCCACTCTCATACTTGGCTTACCTATCTCAACTAGGATAAATGCCTCAACCCTGTAAACTAAAGAAAAATGGGACTCGCCTGTGCTTGTTTTCGTGTTTGTACGGTATGCCCGTACGACTCCAGGTAATACTTCAGGCCAATTACCCTTTGATTCTCCCAATCGTTTCTTCAAATTATTGATGATAATCTTATTTGTCGATTCCGCCTGCCCATTCCCTACCGGATGATAAGGTGTTGATATGATCCTTTTTATTTTCCAACTTTGAAAGAATTTCATGACCTGAGTTCCGATAAATTATGGACCATTATCGCATACGATTTCTTTTGGCATACCAAACCGGTAGATGATATTTTGCCAAATGAAGTCTTTGACTTTTGTTTCACGTACCTGTTTAAATGCTCATGCCTCTACTCATTTAGTAAAGTAATCAGTAAGTTCGAGTAGAAATTTACATGTCCTTTAGCTTGACGTAGTGGTACAATAATGTCCATTCCCCATTTCATGAAAGGTCACGATGTAATAATTGGATGTAACAACTCGACAGGTCGATGCATGTCGTTACCGTACCTTTGACATTTGTCGCATTTAGCTATGAAATTCATTGCTTCTTCTTCCATTTTGGGCCAGTAATACCATGCCCTAATCAAAGTTCTAACCAGTGACCTTCCTCCGGCGTGGTTTCCACAATGTCCTTCATGTATTTCCTAATTACATATTCTGTTTGAGAAGGTCCAATGCATCTTGCTAAAGGGCCACCAAACATCTTTCGATAAAGGTTACCCTCTTTTTAAACAATAACGAGCTGTTTTTTATGAAGTACTTATGTTTTTTCCTTGTCATCAGGTATGGTACCATACTGCAAAAAAGCTACAATTTCATTTCTCCAGCCAAGTTAGATTATTAAAATTTACCTCATTCTTGTCAGGTTCGAGAACCGAGTGAAATAAGTGAATAATTGAGGAATTGGCATCTTTTGTTATATCAGCTGCAGATGCCAGGTTTGGTAAGGCGTCTGCTTCGACATTTTCATCCCTTGGGATTTGGATAACCTTCCATGATTGGAACTGTTTTATCAGTTCCCTTACCTTTTCCAAATATTGTTGCATCATTGCTTCCATGGCTGTGTGAGTCCCCAGAATTTGATTAACCACGAGTTGAGAATCGCTTTTGATCACTACCTGACTTATTCCAAGTTCTCGTGCCAATTCCATACATGCGATCGCAACTTCATACTCTGCTTCACTATTATTTACGGAATAACATTTAGTGGCTTGCCTAATAGTTTCTTCCATAGGTGGTACCAAGACAATTCCTAATCCTGCGCATTTAATATTAGACGATCCATCAGTAAATAAGGTCCAAACCCCTGGGTTTGCTCCATTAAGTACCTGAACTTCTCTTTTCGCTTCAACCTGCTTCCCTTGGCTAAAATCAGCCACGAAATCTGCCAGTACTTGGAATTTCATTGATGTTCTAGGCAGGTAAGTAATTTCATATTCGCTTAATTCTATAGCCCACTTAGCTAACCTCCCTGACAATTCATGCTTATGCAAGATATTATGTAATGGGAATGCAGTTACAACAGCAACTGGGTGACAATGAAAATATGGTCTTAATTTTCTAGATGCCATGATTAGAGCTAATGCTAATTTCTCTAACTGCGGATATCGTGACTCAGCATCTAACAAAGATTTACTAATATAATAAATAGGAGATTGTTTACCTTGTTCTTCTAGTACCAAAACTTCACTTACCGCAACTTCTAATACTGCAAGGTAGATAAAAAGTCTTTCCCCAGTTTTAGGTTTGGCTAACAGTGGTGCATTTGCCAAATATGTCTTCAAGTTACTAAGTGTTTGTTGACATTATTCATTCCATTCAAAATGATCTTGCTTTTTTAGGGCTGAAAAAAATTTGAAACATTTTTCTGATGATTTTGAGATGAATCTCCCCAAAGTTGCAATCCTTCTTGTGAGCCTCTGAACTTCTTTTTTATTTGAAAGTGTCACGACCCAACCCTGGTCGTGATGGCGCCCAACACAATGCTAGGCAAGCCCGACCATATTATCCCTTAAACCAGCCAGTTATTAATCAAATTAAACTTAAACAGTAAATGATCATATCAGGGGATAACCGAAACATAAAACATACAAAATACGGTCCCAAACATATCGTGGTGTCACGAGACTGAGCCTCTACAGAATAGCATCCTAATACAATCAAGTCTAGGCAAGTAGGAAATCAACAAGATGATAAAGAAGGAGAAACAAGCTCTGCGGACGCTGGCAGCTACCTCGTAATCTCCGCAAAAGTAGACAAGGATCAGCAGCTACAATGTCTCAACTGCTCTCGGGCACCTGTGGATCTGCACAGAAAGTGCAGGGGAGTGGGGTGAGTATTTTTCAACTCAGTGAGTAACAATAATAAATAATAACTGAAGGTAAGAAATCCTATGCTATCACTTAGCAGTTCTAAGGCAACCCTCACAGGTACGTCATCACTATAGTAATACTCTAACCTCCAATCTACGTTTATCTCTACAAGATTCCACACTGAACCAACCCTCACTCGTACCCCTATGGTGTACGGCCATCTCAACATATAAAGACACATACTTATGTCTATAATGTATAAGTATTTAAGTAATATAATGCTGCGGCGTGCAGCCCGCTCCAATACATATACCGCTGCGGCGCGCAGCCCGCTCCATTTAACGTCGACGGCGCTCACTGGGGGTGTATACAGACTTCGGAGGGGCTCCCTAGGCCCAAGCACTATAATCCTGCGGCGTGCAGCACGATCCACACAAATATTACTGCGGCGTGCAGTCCGATCCAATATATATATGTATATATCTCTATACTGCTGCGGCGTGTAGCCCGATCCCATAATATACACCAGCGCTCACTGAGAATGTGTGCAGACTCAGACTCCGAAGGGGCTCCTACAGCCCAAGCGCAATAATACTGCGGCGTGCAGTCCGTCCCACATGTATATTACATGTATATTACATGTATATTACTGCGGCGTGCAGTCCGATCCAATATATATACTGCTGCGGCGTGCAGCCCGATCCAATATAGGTATATGTATATAATACCTCATAATGGGTCCTCGACCCTATCCTAGTCAATATGTGCTTGGCCTCTCAGGCCCAATATAATATATCACAGTGGGTCCTAGACCCTGTCTCAATCAATATAGACTTGGCCTTTCAGGCCCACTCAGCTAGAACAGGGAATTCCACCCTAGATAATCTCTCTCAATGTACATATCTAGTGCGGGCTCATATTATGCTATACAGCTAGAGCTATGGTCGAGTGTATGTTTCCAACATGATATAAGGGTCACCTAGCTTTATAGGTTCCCTAATGCTCTACAGATCGGCACAAGGCCCCAAACATGGCTATTAGCCCAATTGTACAGTTATAATCTCAGTAACAGTCATACAACACGGTATTCTATTAGCCGGGAAGGACTAAGTCCGAACCCCCAATCACAATGTCACCACGCCCGTCATAGAACGTGTGTCTCATCTCAATATAGCACTGTGAAGTGCTAGTACGGGGTTTCAAACCCTCAGTACATTGTTTACTACTACCACTCACCTCGAACCGGTAGAAGCTTCAATCCGCCTTGCGCTTGCCTCGCAAATCAATCTCCTCGGGTTCCAAATCTGCTCAAAATCATAGAGAATGCATCAATATACGCTAATTTCACGAAATTCATTCGAAATAACCCAATTTATATCAAAACCCACAAGTTGTCAAAACCCGACTTTTGGTACACTTGTCGAAAAATTACGAAAACACATATTCGGAATCCTCGTCTCGATACGAGTCTAGGCATATAAAATTTACCAAAATCGGACTCCATTTGCCCACTCAAATCAGTGTTTTTCTTTAATTTAGGCCTAGGGCTCAAACCCACCTTTAATCTTCCATTTACAGGGATTTAACAAAGGATTTCATGTTAAAATGATGTAATTAAGCCACAAAACTTACCTCCAACGATAACCCGATGTTCTCCCAGCAATAACTCGCCCAAATCGCCCAATTCGCCTTCAAGAACCGTGCCCCAAATGTTTTGCAACTTATGAAATTTTAACCCTTCTGTTATTTTTAACACAGGCGCGATTTCCGCTTCTGCGGACCAAAATCCGCCTCTGCGAGGCCGCCTCTGCCGACCAAATGGTCGCTTCTGCGGAAATACTCCTAGCCGCCCAGCTTCGCTTCTGCGGCCCAGGTCTCGCTCCTGCGAGACCGCTCCTGCGAAACCCCTTTCCGCTCCTGCGAGCCTTACCGCTTCTGCGCATCAGAGTCCGCTCCTGCGGACTCGCTTAGGCGACAAGTTTTCCGCTTCTGCGGATTCTCCCCTAACGAGCCCGGACCGCTTCTGCGGTCTTTCCTTCCGCACCTGCGGTGCCGCCCATGCGGACCAGGATCCGCCTCAGCGAACCCCAGCGCTTCTGCGCTCGTTTTCCGCTCCTGCGGGCTCGCTCCTGCGCCCCCATTTCCGCAGGAGCGAAAACAACAGAACCAGAACTCTTCAAACTTGGAATTTCCATGTTTTTCTCCCGATTTACCATCCGAAAACACCCCGAGGCCCCCGGGACCTCATCCAAACACACCAACACATCTTAATACCTTATTCGAACTTGTTCCAATCCTAAAAACACGTCTAATAACATCAAAACCCATAATTCACATCGAATTCAAGCCTAAATTCCTTAAAACATTCCGAATTACACAATCAATCAAAAACCCGACTAAACGACGTCCGAATGACCTGAAATTTTGCGGACATATCCAAAATCACATAACGAAGCTACAAAAATTGTCGGAATTCCATTCCGACCCCCGGATCAAAATATCACCTACCATCCGGTTTTCGCCAAATTTCAACCTTCGCCAATTCAAGCCTAAAACTACACCGGACCTCCGAATTCAATTCCGATTGTTCTCCTAAGTCATAAATGATCCCCCGGAACTAGTCGAATCATCAGGAATCCGGTTCCGAGCTCTCTAACTACATAGTCAACTCCGGGTTGACTTTCCTTATTCAAGTTTCCTTCAAAAAGGTTATATGCCACATTTTCATTTCAATTCACTCCTAACTTCCCCGATAGACTCTAACACTGATATAAAAGCATGAATTATGTAATTACAACATAACGGGGTGGTAATTCCCGTGACGACGGCCGGGTCGTCACATTCTCCCCAACTTAAACAAACGCTCGTCCTCGAGCGGGTCAAGAAACATACCTGAAGTCTCGAATAGCTGAGGGTATCTGCTCCACATCTCCTGCTCAACCTCCCAAGTAGCCTCCTCTATGGGTCGACCTCTCCACTGAACCTTAACTGATGCAATCTCCTTCGACCTCAACTTCCTTACTTGGCGGCCCAAAATAGCAATAGGCTCCACATCATAGGATAGATCACCATCAAGTTGAATGGTACTGAAGTCTAATACATGGGACGGATCTCCGATGTACTTCGGGAGCATAGACACATGGAATACTGGATGAACGCTGGATAAGCTGGGTGGCAAGGCTAACTCATATGCCACCTCTCCAACTCTCCTGAGTATCTCAAAAGGACCAATATACCTGGGACTCAACTTCCCTTTCCTCCCGAAACTCATGACACCCTTCATGGGTGAAACCTTCAGCAATACTCTATCACCAACCATGAAAGACAACTCTCGAACCCTACGGTCTGCATAACTCTTCTGGCGAGACTGTGCTGTGCGAAGCCTCTCCTGGATCAACTTTGCTCTATCCAGAGCATCCCGAACTAACTCAGTCCCTATCAATCTATCCTCACCAGGCTCAAACCATCCGACGGGAGATCTACACCGTCTGCCCATACAATGCCTCGTACGGGGCCATCTGAATACTCGACTGGTAGCTGTTGTTGTAGGCAAACTCAGCAAGTGGTAAGAATTCATCCCACGAACCACCAAAGTCAATCACACATGCTCGCAACATATCCTCCGGGATCTGAATAGTACGCTCAGACTGCCCGTCTGTCTGGGGGTGAAATGCTGTACTCAACTCAACCCTCGTACCCATCTCTCGCTGAAATGCTCTCCAAAATTGAGAAGTGAACTGAGTGCCTCTGTCAGATATAATAGACACTGGGACCCCATGCAACCTGACAATCTCCCGAATAAAGATCACTGCCAACCGCTCCGATGAGTAAGTAGTACTAACCGGGATGAAATGTGCGGACTTAGTCAGCCGATCAACAATCACCCATACAGAATCAAACTTCCTCGCTGTCCGAGGAAGCCCAGTAACAAAATCCATGGTGATCCTCTCCCATTTCCACTCGGGAATAACCATACGCCGAAGAACACCGCCCGGTCTCTGATGCTCATAGTTGACCTGCTGGCAATTGAGGCACTTAGCTACATGCCTAACAATATCCATCTTCATTCTCCTCCACTAGTAGTGCTGTCTCAAGTCTTGGTACATCTTTGCGGCACCTGGGTGAATAGAGTACCGCGAACCGTGTGCCTCCTCAAGTATCAACTCCCGCAAACCATCAACATTGGGCACACATATACGGCCCTGCATCCTCAAAACACCATCACCGTCGATAGTCACATCTCTAACATCATTATGCTGCACTCTGTCCTTAAGGACAAGCAAATGTGGGTCATCATACTGTCGCTCCCTGATGCGATCATATAAGGAAGATCGAGAAACAACACAAGCCAACACCCGACTCGGCTCCGAAATATCTAATCTCACTAGCCGATTGGCTGGGGCCTGAACATCATAAGCAAATGGCCTCTCCCCAACTGGGATGAAAGCTAAGCTGCCCATGCTAACCGCCTTCCAACTCAAGGCATCGGCCACCACATTGGCCTTCCCCGGATGATACAAAATAGTGATATCATAGTCCTTAAGCAACTCCAACCACCTCCGCTGTCTCAAATTAAGGTCCTTCTGTCTGAATAAGTGCTGAAGGCTGCGATGATCCGTGAACACCTCACAGGAGACACCATACAGGTAATGCCTCCAAATCTTCAAAGCATGAACTATGGTTGCTAGCTCCAAATCATGAACAGGGTAGTTCTTCTCGTGGGGCTTCAACTGACGAGAAGCATAAGCAATGACCCTACCCTCCTGCATCAACACACAACCAATGCCAACTCCTGAGGCATCACAATATACAGTATAAGAATCTGAAGCTGTCGGTAGAATCAAGACGGGTGTTGTGGTCAGTGCTGTCTTGAGCTTCTGAAAGCTCTTCTCGCACTCCTCGGACCATAAGAAAGGAACACCCTTCTAAGTCAATCTAGTCAAGGGTGAAGCAATAGAAGAGAACCCCTGAACGAATCGACGATAATACCCTGCCAATCCCAGAAAGCTACGGATCTCAGTAACTGAGGTCGGTCTGGGCCAACTCTGCACTGCCTCGACCTTCCTCGGATCTACCTGAATACCATCACAGGACACCACGTGCCCTAAGAATGCCACGGACTCAAGCCAGAACTCACATTTGGAGAACTTGGCATATAGCTTCTCCTCTCTCAACCTCTGCAACACAATACTCAAGTGCCGAGCATGCTCCTCCTGGCTACGAGAGTAGACTAGTATGTCATCAATGAATACGATCACAAATGAATCAAGATACGGCTTGAATACACTGTTCATCAGATGCATAAATGCTGCTGGGGCGTTGGTTAGCCCAAAAGACATCACAAGGAACTCATAGTGACCATATCTGGTCCGGAATGCAGTCTTCATAATGTCAGACTCTCTAATCTTCAGCTGATGGTAGCCTGAACGAAGATCAATCTTCGAGAACACCCTAGCTCCCTAGAGCTGATCAAATAAATCATCAATACGAGGAAGAGGATACTTATTCTTCACTGTTACTTTGTTTAGCTGCCTATAGTCAATACACATCCTCATAGATCCGTCCTTCTTCTTAACAAACGGGACCGGTGCACCCCACGGCGACACACTCGGCCGAATGAACCCCTTATCTAGGAGTTCCTGGAGCTGCTCCTTCAATTCCTTCAACTCAGCTGGTGCCATCCGATACGGAGGAATAGAAATAGGCTGAGTGCCCGGCACCAAATCGATACCAAAATCAATATCCCTGTCCGGCGGCATGCCCGGGCAGGTCTGAGGGAAACACATCAGGAAAGTCTCGCACAATGGGAACGGAATCAATACTGGGAGTCTGGGCCTCGACCTCCCGCACAAATGCTAAATAAGAGAGACATCCCTTCCCAACCATTCGTTGGGCCTTGAGGAAAGATATTACCCTGCTAGGTACATACTCAGTCGTGCCTCGCCACTCGATCCTCCGAATGCCCGGCATAGCCAAAGTGACTGTCTTAGCATGACAGTCCAGAATAGCATGACATGGAGATAACCAGTCCATGCCCAATATAACATCAAAATCAATCATGCTGAGAAGCAACAGGTCTACTCGGGTCTCCAGACCTCCAATAGTGACCAAACGGGACCGGTATACGTGGTCCACAACAATAGTATCCCCTACCGGGGTAGATACATGCACTGGCAGCTCAAGACTCCCTCGGGTCGTGCCCAAATGAGGAGCAAAATATGTAGACACATAAGAATAAGTAGAACCGGGATCAAACAATGCTGAGGCATCTCTGTGGCAGACTGAAATAATACCTGTAATGACATCATCAGAAGCAACAGCCTCAGATCGGCCCTGAAAAGCATAGCATCTAGCCTGTCCGCCTGATCGGCCTCCCCCTCGAGAGCGACCCCTAGCTGTCTGACCCTCGCCCCTAGCTGGCGGGGCGGGTGCTGAAGTAGAAGGACCAGATGACGAGGGCTGCCCCCTCTGCTGATAAGATCTGGAAACAAGACGGGGACACTCCCTACGGTGGTGCCCAAACTCTCCGCACTCGTAGCAACTCCCCGGTGCTGGGTACTGAGACTGATAAGGACCTCTGGCGCTGGAGTGGCCAGCCGATGAACTAGGCCGAGATGAACCCTGAGCGGATGGGGCCTGTGAAGAACTATGAGCTGGCATGGCACCGAGAGATGGCTGGCTCTGGTGCGAACCCTGATAACCCTGTCTAGAAGACCACCTACGGCGATCTGAGCGACCCGACTGCGAAGATTTGAAAGAGCAACCTCGGCTCTGCTGACTCTGGCCTCTGGTCGGACTGCCACTGGAACTAGCTAAACCTCGACGATCCGTCTCATCCCGCTCTCTGCGACGATCCGTCTCTATGTCGCGAGCAATATCCACAACATCCTCAAATGTACGGCTCAAAACCCTCTCCCGAGTCATCAGAATACGAATGGGATAAATGAGGCCATCCACGAAGCGTCCAATCCTCTCTTTGTCGGAATGAACCAACCACGGTGCATATCTGGACAACTCTGTAAACCTGATCTCATACTTTGACACTGACATGTCCCCCTGACGGAGACCCTCAAACTGCCTACGCATCTCCTCTCTCCGAGATCGAGGCACCCATTTCTCCAAAAACATAGTGGAGAACTCCGGCCATGATAGTGGTGCTGCTCCGGCTGGCCTGCGGCGTTCATAAGCCTCCCACCAAGCGAAGGCTGGTCCCTGAAACTGAAAGGTAGTGAAATATACCCCACTGGACTCCAATATCCCTGCCGTACGAAGCATCCGACGGCACTTATCCAGAAAACCTTGGGCGTCCTCACCCGGAGCACCAGTGAACACTGGAGGAGATGACCTGGTGAACCTCTCGAGACGACGCTGCTTATCATCTGTCATAGCTGGGACCCTGTGCCCCTGAATCTGATCTGCTGGCTGAACCGGTACCCCAGGCTGAACTGGAGGAGTCTCTGGTGTCTGTAAGCCCTGCACTGCTGGCTCTAGAGTGCGTACTGCGGGGGTCTGATGACCACCCCCGATCCCCGATGCAGCTGCTGCAGTAGTAACTGAAACCGCCTGTGCTAGGCCAGTGCAGACTGCTAGTATCTGAGCCAGGGTCTCCTGTAGACCCGGAATGATAATGGGCACAGCTGGTGCCTGATCTGGTGCTGCTGGCACCGCTGCAACTGGGGGCTGTGGGTCAGCTGGTACTGCATCAGCCGCCCGACCTCCGCCACAACCACGGCCGCGTCCATGGCCTCTAGCAGGTGGTAATGGTGGTCGTCCTCCACGTCCGGATGATCGAGTTCTCGCCATCTGCGAGAGAATAGAATGTCAAAGTTCGGTTCAAGTCAAAAGTAATCACACGACAAGAATTCCAAGAATTTGAAACTTTTCCTAAAAGGTGTGCAGCCTCCCGAGGATAAGTACAGGCGTCCCCGCACCGATCCACGAGACTCTACCAACCGGCTCATGACTCGCGAGACCTGTTAACCTAGGCTCTGATACCAACTTGTCACGACCCAAACCCTGGTCGTAATGGCGCCCAACACAATGCTAGGCAAGCCCGGCCATATTATCCCTTAAACCAGCCAGTTATTAATCAAATTAAACTTAAACAGTAAATGATCATATCAGGGGATAACCGAAACATAAAACATACAAAATACGGTCCCAAACATATCATGGTGTCACGAGACTGAGCCTCTACATAATAGCATCCTAATACAATCAAGTCTAGGCAAGTAGGAAATCAACAAGATGATAAAGAAGGAGAAACAAGCTCTGCGGACGCTGGCAGCTACCTCGTAATCTCCGCAAAAGTAGACAAGGATCGGCAGCTACAATGTCTCAGCTGCTCTCGGGCACTCGTGGATCTCACAGAAAGTGCGGGGAGTGGGGTGAGTATTTTTCAACTCGGTGAGTAACAATAATAAATAATAAGCGAAGGTAAGAAATCCTATGCTATCACTTAGCGGTTCTAAGGCAACCTCACAGGTACGTCATCACTATAGTAATACTCTAACCTCCGATCTACGTTTATCTCTACAAGATTCCACACCGAACCAACCCTCACTCGTACCCCTATGGTGTACGGCCATCTCAACATATAAAGACACATACGTATGTCTATAATGTATAAGTATTTAAGTAATATAATGCTGCGGCGTGCAGCCCGCTCCAATACATATACCGCTGCGGCGCGCGGCCCGCTCCATTTTACGTCGACGGCGCTCACTGGGGGTGTATACAGACTTCGGAGGGGCTCCCTAGGCCCAAGCACTATAATACTGCGGCGTGCGGCACGATCCACACAAATATTACTGCGGCGTGCGGTCCGATCCAATATATATATGCATATATAACTATACTACTGTGGCGTGCAGCCCGATCCCATAATATACTCCAGCGCTCACTAAGAATGTGTGCAGACTCGGACTCCGAAGGGCTCCTACAGCCCAAGCGCAATAATACTGCGGCGTGCAGTCCGATCCACATATATATTACTGCGGCGTGCAGTCCGATCCAATATATATACTGCTGCGGCGTGCAGCCCGATCCAATATAGGTATATGTATATAATACCTCATAATGGGTCCTCGACCCTATCCCGGTCAATATGTGCTTGGCCTCTCAGGCCCAATATAATATATCACAGTGGGTCCTAGACCCTGTCTCAGTCAATATAGACTTGGCCTTTCAGGCCCACTCAGCTAGAACGGGGAATTCCACCCTAGATAATCTCTCTCAATGTACATATCTAGTGCGGGCTCATATTATGCTATACAACTAGAGCTATGGCTGAGTGTATGTTTCCAACATGATATAAGGGTCACCTAGCTTTATAGGTTCCCTAATGCTCTACAGATCGGCACAAGGCCCCAAACATGGCTATTAGCCCAATTGTACAGTTATAATCTCAGTAACAGTCATACAACACGGTATTCTATTAGCCGGGAAGGACTAAGTCCGAACCCCCAATCACAATGTCACCACGCCCGTCATAGAACGTGTGTCTCATCTCAATATAGCACTGTTGAAGTGCTAGTACGAGGTTTCAAACCCTCAGTACATTATTTACTATCGCCACTCACCTCGAACCGGTAGAAGCTTCAATCCGCCTTGCGCTTGCCTCGCAAATCAATCTCCTCGGGTGCCAAATCTGCTCAAAATCATAGAGAATGCATCAATATACGCTAATTTCACGAAATTCATTCGAAATAACCCAATTTATATCAAAACCCACAAGTTGTCAAAACCCGACTTTTGGTACACTTGTCGAAAAATTACGAAAATCACATATTCGGAATCCTCGTCTCGATACGAGTCTAGGCATATAAAATTTACCAAAATCGGACTCCATTTGCCCACTCAAATCGGTGTTTTTCTTTAATTTAGGCCTAGGGCTCAAACCCACCTTTAATCTTCCATTTACAGGGATTTAACCAAGGATTTCATGTTAAAATGATGTAATTAAGCCACAAAACTTACCTCCAACGATAATCCGATGTTCTCCCAGCAATAACTCGCCCAAATCGCCCAATTCGCCTTCAAGAACCGAGCCCCAAATGTTTTGCAACTTATGAAATTTTAACCCTTATGTTATTTTTAACACAGGCGCGATTTCCGCTTCTGCGGACCAAAATCCGCCTCTGCGAGGCCGCCTCTGCGACCAAATGGTCGCTTATGCGGAAATACTCCTAGCCGCCTAGCTTCGCTTCTGCGGCCCAGGTCTCGCTCCTGCGAGACCGCTCCTGCGAAACCCCCTTCCGCTCCTGCGAGCCTTACCGCTTCTGCGCATCAGTGTCCGCTCCTGCGGACTCGCTTAGGCGACAAGTCTTCCGCTTCTGCGGATTCTCCCCTAACGAGCCCAGACCGCTTCTGCGGTCTTTCCTTCCGCGCCTGCGATACCGCCCATGCGGACCAGGATCCGCCTCAGCGAACCCCAGCGCTTCTGCGCTCGTTTTCCGCTCCTGCGGGCTCGCTCCTGCGCCCCCATTTCCACAGGAGCGAAAACAACAGAACCAGAACTCTTCAAACCTGGAATTTCCATGTTTTTCTCCCGATTTACCATACGAAAACACCCCGAGGCCCCCGGGACCTCATCCAAACACACCAACACATCTTAATACCTTATTCGAACTTGTTCCAATCCTAAAAACACGTCTAATAACATCAAAACCCATAATTCACATCGAATTCAAGCCTAAATTCCTTAAAACATTCCGAATTACACAATCAATCAAAAACCCAACTAAACGACGTCCGAATGACCTGAAATTTTGCAGACACATCCAAAATCACATAACGAAGCTACAGTAATTGTCGGAATTCCATTCTGACCTCCGGATCAAAATATCACCTACCATCCGGTTTTCGCCAAATTTCAACCTTCGCCAATTCAAGCCTAAAACTACACCGGACCTCCGAATTCAATTCCGATTATTCTCCTAAGTCATAAATGATCCCACGGAACTAGTCGAATCATCAGAATCCGATTCCGAGCTCTCTAACTACATAGTCAACTCCGGGTTGACTTTCCTTATTCAAGTTTCCTTCAAAAAGGTTATATGCCTCATTTTCATTTCAATTCACTCCTAACTTCCCCGATAGACTCTAACACTGATATAAAAGCATGAATTATGTAATTACAATATAACGGGGTGGTAATTCCCGTGACGACGGGCCGGGTCGTCACAGAAAGTACATCCAAAATTTCTTCAATAGCCTTAATCTGAGCTGGATTTACTTCAATACCACGTTTAGAAGCAAGAAAACCTAAAAACTTTTCTGATGCTACACCAAATACACATTTTTCGGATTTACTTTCATATTATACGTGCGTAAAATTTTAAATGTTATAGATAAATGAGGAATATGATCCCTTAAATGCAAAGTTTTAACTAATATGTCATATATATATATACCTTCATGGTTTTACCTAAATATTCTTGACACATTCTAGTAACCAATCTTTGATATGTTGTACTTGCATTTTTAAGACCAAATGGCATTACCTTATTATAGTAAGTTCCCCTGTCTGTTATAAAAGAAGTTTTTTCTTTGTCTCCTCGATCCATTTTGATTTTATTATAACCTGAGTACGCATTTAAAAAACTCAACAATTCATGGCATACGGTTGCATCAATTAATTGGTCTATATGTGGCAAAGGAAAAGAATCTTTTGGACATGCTTTATTAAGGTCTGTGTAATCCACACAAACACGCCACTTACCATTTTTATTGGGAACCACAACAGTATTAGCCAAATAATTGGGGTATTTTACCTCACATATTGAACCTATTTTGAGAAACGTCTAAACTTCTTCTTGAATTACCTCATTCTTGAAGGCTCCTTGTTTCCGCTTCTTTTGCTTGACCGAGGGATATGTTGGGTCTTCATTTAATTTATGATCATAACCTCCGGTGGTATTCCTGTCATGTCAGAATGGGACCAAGAAAAACAATCTAAGTTAGCTTTTAAAAATTCAATTAACTCACGTTTTATATCTAGTCTGAGATTGGCCCCTATATACACCTTCCTTTCAAGTCGGTGTGCAGATAACACCACAACTTCGAGTTCTTCTATTGTGGTTTTGATGTTCTCATTTTCCTCTAGTTCTTGAATAGTATCTAGTCTTGAATCCACATATGTTTTTCCTTCCTCAGCTAAGGTTGAAGCAGCTCTGTCCTTAACTGAATCTTGTAGTTGCTATTTGGCTTCATCATGAATAGTTGAATCTACAACAGAGTTTATACTCCTAGACGTTTGCTGATCGCCCCTAATTTGGAAAATTCCCTATGGTGAGAGAAATTTAATAACTTGATGCAAGGTTGACGGAACAACATCCATATCATGGATCCATGGCCTTCCAAGGATTATGTTGTAAGCCATCTCCATATCTACCACCTGAAACTTAGTATCTTTGACAACACCTTCTGCAAAGGTGGTGAGGTTCGCTTCACCCTTGTTTAAAATGTTAGAATTATCAAACCCTGATAAAGTATGTGCCTTTGGAACCAATTTGTCCTCAGTTTTCATTTCACATAAAACTCGTACCAAAATAATATTTACTGAACTTCCTGGATCAATTATAACATGTTTAACGTTAGTATCATGTACAAGTAATGATATTACGTCAGTCATTATGTGGGGTCATGAGGACTTCTGCATCTGTATCGTTGAATGTGATATTCTTCTCATCCAGCACGTGTCGTAGTCGCTTTCCATGAGTGATCGTCATTTTGGGTATTTTATTGGTTGTAGTATATGAGACACCACTGATATCGTCCCCTCCACTTATAACATTGACTATCCGTTTATGAAAGGGCGGCTTCGGGGGCTCCTGTCTATTTTTCATACATGCTTGTTTGACTTTCTCACTGAATAACTCAGTGAGGTATCCTTGGTTTAACAAATGGTCCACCTCACTTTGTAAAAATCAGCAATCTACGATTTTATGTCCGTGATCATTATGGAATTCACACCAGTGATTAGGGTTTCTTACGATTTTATGTCCGTGATCATTATGGAATTCACACCAGTGATTAGGGTTTCTTATACTCGGGGATCTTATCTTCTTCGGCCACCGTACCTTATCTCCCATGCCTCTTAAAATAGCCACGAGCTCGGAAGTAGTTACGTTAAAATTTTAACCACCAAACCTTGCCTTCAAACCCCCATCATCATCTCGCTGTCCGTGTGTTCCTCATTCATTGTTAAATCTTAATGAAGAGCATGATTCCATATTCATAGGTTTATGATCGTACCTCTCTTGTTTTGACGTTGAGTCTTTTCCTGCAGGTCCCATGTACGGATGGTACCTATTTTTACCGGATCTCCTTTCATTATATACACGCCTTAAACTTGTACTTGTTTTCTCATCTATTTTTGGTTGCAAGATAATATCTTCCTCGATCATCATCTTTGTGCTATATCTGCTGTAGACATCGTTCCACGTTGTTGCTGGAAATTCTCGAAGGCTTTCTTTGAGTTTCCTCATGGCTTCTGAACTTTTCTCATTCAAACTACTAGCAAAAGCTATGGTTGCCCAGTTGTCAGGCACTCGCGGTAGCAACATTGTTTCTCGTTGAAATCTATCTACAAATTCTCTTAATAACTCGGAATTTCCTTGCTTAATTTTAAAGATGTCCTCCATTCCTTTCTCAACTTTTTGAGCTCCCGAGTGTGCTTTAATAAACAAATCTACAAGCTCATCAAAAGAATTTATAGAATTTTCAGGTAAAAGAGAATACAAGGTTAAAGCTCCTTTGGTGATTGTTTCGCCAAATGTTTTGACCAGGACAGATTCAATTTCTTGCTTGGTCAAATCATTCCCTTTAACTCCTGTGTGAAGGCTGTAACGTGATATCGCGGGTCCGATATTCCATCAAACTTAGGAATATCAGGCATTTTGACTTTTTCAGAATTGGGAGGGGGGTTGCACTTGGCTTCCATTGCTGTTGTGAGTATTTGTCTATGTCCACCCCTTTAATTACGGGTGGTACCCCAGGTATTTGTTCTATGCGTTCATTTTGCTCCTTAAGCTGTCTCGGTTAGTACAAGATTTTGTAAATCAAAATTAGCTTGCTAGGAGTTCCACCACTACCTGAATTAACCAGTCAAGAACGAGGGTTCTCTAAAGTATTATTGTTTGGAGTTGGTGTGGGCGGAGCAACAAGTAACTAGTTAACAAAGGCTTGAAGAGCTTTGCTCACTTGAGATGCAATTATTTTCTGTAATGCCTCATTCATATCTTTGACATTGTTGAATTGATCTTGTTCCTTTGCCTGATATCCTTCGGGAGTGCCTTCATGAGATCGTCGTGGAGAGCCTCGTGGAGAATCCTGTGGTGAATCTCGAGGAGAATCTCCTTGAATTTGTTGGTTTGTCTGAATTTCTGGAAGTCCTGTGGTGTTGTCGTTGTTGTTTGACATGATTGATGTGAACAATAAAATCAAATAGAAATAACGTTGATTATCAAATTCCCGGCAACGAAACCAATTTGTTAACCAAAAAATAGATTTTCAATCAAATCTAGAATATAGAAGAATTGGGTTACTGATAATCGAAAAATAATTAAAGAAAAGAATTTTTAAGTACTCAGATATGAAAGCTTGTAAATCACAAATATATTCTAGTAGTATCTCATGTTTTCATTGATTATATGTTTCTCCTTTTGTAGGTCTTTTGGAGAATCTTTGAAAATGTACGTTACATCCAAGCTATAATGAGGTCATTATGAATATTTAATGATATTAAATGGTACGTTACACAATCATCATATTGAATGCAAATATTTCTTAACGGCTTCAGTACTTGTTTCTCTTGTAATGACATGCATCTTCATTCTTTTATGTGTCCTGGTTCATTGTCTTTTCGTATCTCTTACATAATTGCGCTTTAAATATGTACGAATCTCCCGTGCCTTTTAACTCGTACATTCTCTTTGTTCCCGTATCTCTCTTTCACCCCACTGTCTCGTACTTCTTTTTATCCATATCAGCTTAGATTTTTTGATTCAATCATAACCTATAAGTAATTCCACGTGTCATGTCGTATCATTACTCATTCATGTATTTAATTTTTTTCAATACAATGATTAGGGGGAAAAGTCTGATGGACTTGTTTTACGTGATTATCTAACATTTTAAGCTAATGATATTATTCGAATGATTTTTATTAATCGAAGTAAATACTAAAACGTCTTTTCAGTATAAAAGAGTACTCGGATATTGTCAATTATCTTACCCTAAACTATGAAATTCCTCCTCTTACTTTTTTTATGCAATATTTTTTAATTAGTTTGAGATTACTAGGACTCTCTTGAAGTTCTACGATCTATTAAAGCATTCATATTCAGAGAAATATATTTTTTATCTTGTGAACATAAAAGTACACATTTTGATCGTTAGAAAAGTGTAACAACATCCTATCCATTTATCACAATGCGATTTATTATTAGTGTTGCATTTAGTGGACCCTTCAATAAAATAAAATTATTGGATTCATGAGTGGATTTTTTCCACACAAAATCTAACTCAATCCACTCACAAATTGCATTGTCTTCGTAACGTAGAAGGGAATATTGACTTAGAAATAAAGGTGTTTAACTTCGGTATATAGTTTAGTATGTACTTAGTTTCTTATGCCTTCGGATTATATTGGCTTATAACAATATATAATTGTTTAAATCAAATTCGAAGTAATTATTTACAAAAGTTAGAATAGATAACTTACCATAATAACAAAATTGACAAATTTGACACAATTCGGTGAATATCAATGTCGTCCAAAAAACATGATTTTGATGCTTAACTATAGTAATTTAATATTATTTTATTCTCTTTTAATGTCAGTTTATGTATTTATTAGGGTAAATTGCACTAACCTCTTTTCTAAATTGTATGGAAAGATTGAAGAGACCTTTTTCTAATTATAAAAATTACAAGAACTTCTAAAAAAAATATCATTGTTGAGACCTATGGAGGAAATACCAAATACACCTATTCTTTGCACACCTTCGTAAAAGAAACTTGTGTTTTCCATGACAGGATTTATGTGGGATCCAATAATCAATAATTGCAAGCGTGATAAAGATTCTTTTTAAGTCAAAACAACTTTCTTCTTTTGTTTATCCTTTTAAATTTTTTTCTATAATTCTTGTTTTCTCTTATCTTTTTAGACATTAGCAACAATATATTTAATCCATAACATGCCAATGACTAATGAGTTAAAACTGCCTTTTGTCTAAAAAAAATATTTTTTTTAATGTGAGGGTAAAAGTATTTCCTTCTTTTGACTATTCACAAGTCATGCGCATTGAACAGTCAAAATAATAATTCAATAATTAAACAGAAGGCAGTAAGATTATATTCTAAATTTACTGTTTGGTTACCTTTTGTATTTTACATAAAATGTTTGGCTTTTATTATTTATTTATAAATTCAAACGGAAGTGAAGTTTTATTAAAGAATACTATATGAATAACCACACTTCTCACAAACTTGGGACGGAGGTGAGTTATTACGTTGCCACTTAGATCAACTTTTAGTACTCCATTCCGTCTGTTTTAATTAAAAAAATTGGTCTTTTGTGATTTACAATATTTAGTTTTTCAGATATGAAGATTAAATCAACTTCTTTTTAAAATTTCCCAAGGATTAAAGAGTTTTGGAATATCTGTTATATTCGTAAAGATTAATATAATCAATTTTATAATTAACTAACGTCAAAAATTGAACTTCTTAATATGTGTGAAAATAATCAAATATCAATTAAAATGGACTTGAGGAAGTAATAAATAGGATGAAGTATGTTAGAACATAATAAATCATAGATATTATTTGGATACTTTGAAAATATTTTTGTATTCATATTGGATCCTCCAAATTTTACATTATTTTTAAAGGATTCAGCATACATTTAATGATAATTTCGAATAGAATGTTTTCTTGATTCTGAAATTGGCATACCATCAATTGGCATGAGAAATCTGTTTAATTAATACATAAAACTAAGATAATAAAATTCAAACTCTGTCATGGTCAAAAATTAGATAATCGTAATCAATTATGATAAGTAGGATCTTATTGATTGAGTGCTACTTTTAATAATTGAAAGGACTTACACTTCATTTTGCTTTAGCTTTCTTTTTCCCCCTTTAATATTTATCTCCTATTTCTCTTAATTTTGGGAAAGCATTATTATGGTGATAATGGGTGGGGCTTTCTATGCAAAACAAAAGAAAATTAAGAGGTTAAGACCAAATATTGTCTTATAGCATGCCATTGTACAGTTGTTATGTCATATTCCACCATGACATTCTTTTTTTTTCTCAGCAAAAAAATAAGACAAATGATTGATGATGGCCCCTCAAAGAACAAATTTCCTTTTTTTCCCCTACCGTTTATTAGACGAGTTTTTTTAAGGATAGAAATACTTGATTATAAAAATAACTCTTTCGAGCAAAATATAAAACTTATAACCATAGTCAGTGATAAAAGTTTATATGCGAGAGTCTTGAATTCATTTATTTGATGTAAACATTAGCAGTGGATAAATTTTTAAATGTCACAAATAATAAATTTTTGATATATATTCAATGTCACAACCAAGAAAAACAAATAAGTTTAGGAACTTTGGGGTAACAATGCAGAAGGAAACTAACATTCTATGCAAACTCCGGTACGGTCAACCCAACCATGGTGGATATAGTCAAAGGTAATCGAGCTTAGCACTTAGGGCAGAAACTTAATTACTTTCCCCCACCCTTAAAGATGGAATTAAAATTGTCACCTAAGTGCCAATGCCATAGAACTGCAAAATCAAAAATGTAGGTTGGCCCTAATTGGTTATATTATTGGGGGTAACCCTACATTTAAATACACGCTTAAGTTTGTCTATGGGGTATGAAATGCTATCACAACTCCTCAAGTTTATTTCCACAACGAAGGTCTAGATTAAGACGTCTGAATCTGAATACACATCTGAATATTAAGATGTGTATTAAGATTAAGACATATGAATTTGGATATACATCTGAATATATTAAGATGTGTATTAAGATTTGAATAGAAATAATTAAGACTGTTTGATTTTTAACATCTGAATATATGAAATTTATTTATTTGAAAATTATTCAACATAAATTTTAAGTGGAGTACTAACTAATCTAATATTCTATCAATAAAATATATAATTTTTAAAAATATGATAGTTATTGGTGGTTATGGCTAACGGATGAATGCCAACTAGAAGCGGTGGTTGGTGGTAGTTTTGGTTGATGATGGTGGTTCATGCTAGTAGCTAGTAGTGATTGGTATGGTGGCAATTATGATTGAAGATGGTGGTGGTAGGTGGTGATAGTTAATAATGTCAGGTGGGGATAGTAGTTGCGATTGAGGAAGGTGGTGGGTGAATGGTGGTAGGTTATATTTATGGGTTGTGCCGGATGTGGTTGTAAATGGTGATGAGGTGGTCAGTTGTGGTAGTGGAGGCGGATGACCGTTGATTGGGCGAGAATCGTGGTGGTCGGAGTGGTGGGGATAGTAGGTGATGATGGTCGATAATGGAGGCTATGATTAAGCATAATGGTGGCATGGTAGTTGTGGAGGTGATGGTGGTAATGGTGATGGTGGTGGTGGGAGTGGTGGTGGTGGTGATGGTTAAATATGGGGGTGTTGGTGGTACCATGGTGGTAGTTGATAATGGTATACGGTGGCGACAGTTAGTAATGAATATATGATAGCATCTTAATGAAATTAAGTATCTGTTATAGATCTTAATCATATAGACCTATTCAGACCCATTAAGT